>PVIJ01010226.1:0-61578 GCA_004024925.1 Scalopus aquaticus | reverse complement strand
TTTGTGCAGGGTGTGAGGTAGTAGTCTAGCTTCATTTTTTTGCATGTGGCTGTCCAGTTTTCCCAGCACCATTTATTGAATAGACTGTCCTTGTTCCACTGCATTTTCTTTGCTCCTTTGTCAAAGATTAGCTGTTCATAGATATGTGGCTTTAATTCTGGGTATTCTATTCAGTTCCATTGGTCTTTCTGTCTGTTTTGGTTCCAGTACCATGCTGTTTTAATTATTATGGCTTTGTAATATAGTTTGAAATCAGGGAGTGAAATTCCTCCATTTTCTTTCTTTTTAGTTAGGAGGACTTTAGCTATGCAAGGTTTTTTGTGGTTCCATATGAAATTCATCAGTAGTCAATCTATTTCTTTGAAGAATGTCATTGAGATTTTTATTGGAATAGCATTGAATCTGTAAATTGCTTTTGGTAGGATTGCCATTTTGGTAATGTTAATCCTTCCAATCCATGAGCAGAGGATGCCTTTCCATCTTCTTTTGTCTTCTTCTATTTCTTTCAACAGAGTTTTGTCGTTTTCTTTGTATAAGTCCTGTATGTCTTTTGTTAGATTTATTCCTAGATATTTGAATTTTTTGGTTTCGATTTTGAATGGGATGGATTTCTTAATTTCTTCTTCTTCAGTTTGGGTGTTTGCATATAGGAAGGCTACTGATTTTTGTGCATTGATTTTGTATCCTGCTACTGTACTGAACTGGTCTATTATTTTGAGTAGTTTTTCTGTTCCCTCCTTAATCTTTGCTTTGCTGAGTTGAGGAAATTTTTCATGCAGGTATCAGAAAGCTGGTGAGGTCCGATCCATGGCTTTCAGGAAATTCTTCATCAAACCTAGTTTGATGTGAAGGGGTGGTAGCAGAATTTTGTGAGCCTCGACCATAGCTGGGTGCTGGATATTCTTCTCTCCAACTGCTACATTTTGTCTGCCAGTCCATTCCTTCCGCAAGTAGTGCAATTCACTTGCTCAGCTATCCCACTCACATAAGAAACACATGTATTTTGTATATCCCTGCTGCAGTCCCATTAAAAGGGCAACTAGCTTCAAATCACCACAGACATGCCAGCTGTACTGGTTATACTCAATGGAATTCAGTAGCTGCTTTAAGTTATTGTATGTCTCTTTCATGTGGACAGCATGGGCTACTGGAATAGATGGAAGATGGTTTCCATGTGCAAAAGCACAGCCTAAAGACTCAGTTTCAGAGTCTAGAAATAGTCTCCATTCCTGTGGGTCATGAGTGATTTCTAAGGGATTCATGAGGCCCTCAATATCGGAACAGAATACCAGAATACTTTTCATTCTGAAGAAACGCTCCAACTGCTGGTGGCGCGTTCAACAGAAAGTAATTGTGACATCTTCTAGAAGATTCCATTGTTGGAATCTTGATCCCAGCAATTCTGCCTTGTTCTTGGAGAAGTCCAAATCACGAACCAGGTCATTGAGTCCTTCATGTATTAGTAAGTGTGGGGTTGATGATACACCACAGTGAAAATCTGGATCATTGCATGCTGATGGAATAGGAGAAGAACAGGTCGGCTTACCCTTGTCTTCATCAGACTAATGAAGAGAATATTCTGCTGGAGGTTCTGGAATAGGAAGTCTCTCACCATGTGGAACTGGTCTCAATGCAGACGGAATGTTTGGGTAGACTATTTTGACTTCTTTTTCTTCGTTATTCCGCCAGAAAGAGGAGGAGCCAAGCAAAAGGAACAGTCTTTATGTGGTTGCTTGGCTCTCTCCACACTATAGGGTCTGCAAACATCATTGATGGTCTTTTGCCATTGAACCATTGTGAAAGCTGTGTTGTACACGTAGCACAGCATATGTGTGGTGCCCAGGGCTTGTCTTGGTCACTAACTTTGCATCTGAAGTCAAGATGATAAGCCTTCACTCGAGAAGTGATACTTTTCTTCTGGTTGGCAAACATCACTTCCCCACAAACAGAGCAGAAATTGTCCATGCTATTAACGCACTTTCGAGGCATTACTGTTCTGTATTGTGCCTAAATGGATAAAATAATGACAGTTCTATGGAACAGTAGCTTCAACTGTCTTGCACAAAGTCTGAAATATTTTCATTGCTCAACCTTTCCGACTGGGCTTTCTATAGTGCACTGCTGACGTCAGCTTACTTCAGCAGCCGCCTGGCAGTAGTATTGCATTCCATCAGAAAATGATGCAATCAACTCTGGGTGATGTGTGTGTGATGGTATTATGCACTGCGATGCAATAAGACATCATTCTAGGCTGAGTTAGGATGTTGTTGCAGTCCTACTGGATAAATTTACACGGTGAAACATATAAAATGAATTATATGAAATATCTTCAAAACTGGAGCTAATAAAAATTTTTCAGGGTTATATTCATGTTCAGCACACCGAGATACTACAGATTAGGTCTTTTTAAGTCAATAACAATCTCAATGTTGATCAGTATTATGATCATTGATAAAAATCAAATGGGTTTGTTTTTCTCCACTATGGTTCCTCTGAGTATCATACTGGACCTGTTTTTTTTGGGTGGTAAATATTATTATAATGAGCTAAATATTCAACTATTAGGTATTTAAGAGAAAGACAGTTGAAGACAGTGCTATAATAAAACTTGGAGGATCCATTGGTTAATATATTCGGGGTCAATTATTTATTTTTTCTTTATTAAGAGTTCACATACGTGTGACAGAACCAAAAACTGCAATATGTATAGTCTATTTTTGTATCTTCTGAAAATTTGGCTCTTTTCTGCTGTAAAAAGTATTCTCATCTGGGCTTTAGTCTCCTCCAAGTCACTAAATGGCTACGAAGTTTCTGAATGTTTCATTGCCACTGACAATGACTGTTCCTTTATTCAAATACTTGCATGGAACCTAGCAGCCTAAGGCCATGTTAACCTTTACCCCATCCCACTCTCCCTAAAATGCTCACCTGAAAAGCTAGATTAAAATCCTTTTGCTGTCTCTTGAGAGGTAACTCTTCTACCACCGAAATAGTCTCCTCAAGGACTGAAGAACTGTCTCCTAGAAATGTATTCATCCAGAGAGAGAACACTCACATTCTCCCTTTTCAATCCTTGAAGGGGGCAGGGACTGAACTTTGTGGAAACCTTGCTCCAACTTGTACCATTATACTTCCTATCATTAAGACACAAGAAGGTTGTTTCTCCTTTGGATAAGTACCATTTAGCAAACCCAGATGCCTTGTCACATGGATGGACGACAGGCCCACTTAATGCCCTTCGCTGGCTTTCTTCTAGCACACCCAGTATTTAAAGCCTCCTGTCCTCTGTTTCAGTGGATTTGAGTTGCAGTTACATTGGTTTCTCTCCTCTACTACAACAGTTATTACTGCATAAAATCTGTCTTTACAGCTTCTAACTTTTAACTAGTGTCCAACTTTATCTTTGACTTTACATTCATTTAAAACAGGTGGTGATGATGATGATGTTTAGCTTTTTACTTCTTAAAAATCTTAAACTAGTCAAAGTCAATAGGAACCCATTTATTTCAACTCTCTCTTTTACAATGAAGACATTGAAACTTGGAGTGAACAAAACGTGGACCAGTGACCATGGAGCTGCAATAAGCAGCCAGTGTGCCCAACCTTCTCTGTTCTTTCCATTTCCAGGCCCCTGGTTTTCGTGCAGAATTCCATTCTCTGCAAAACATTTTTATGGTAGGCGAGACGGATCTAGTGTGTTAGCAACTTTTGAGTCAAAAAGCTTTATTTTTCAAATTTAAGTGCAAAAATTTCATAGGCATTATAAAACAAAACATTCTTATGCTGGAGAACAAAAAAATAATTTGAGATTTTCTAAATTAAGTGAACTCTAACAAATTGATCTATCTAACGTCCACTGAATTGGATATTCCTTTTTATTCCACATTGGTAGACCTGAAGATTTACCTCAAATTAGAATAATATTAGAGTGTATTAAGCTGTTTTAATAATTAAGTAATTCCGAGGCTCCAATACAATTGCTTATCCATTTTCTTTTGTGGAATTTCTTTCTTATGTGGGGTTTATACCCTTAAGAAAAGACTAAGTTTGATATTTTGAATAACAATGGTGGGGCAGATCTCAAATTCCTTGATTCTCTTACCTACATAATAAATATGAGTAAGTAAATTGTTACTATAAAAGACCTTTTGGGAAAAAAAAGAAAAAAATGGGAAAAACAGGCTTTAAAATTTGAGATGTCTGTACTTTTATCCTTACTCTAAATTTGTGAAAATAGCAAATAATAGTCTACTAAGCATGTAAGTCATTCACTGCATTTAGCTTTAAACAACTCTGTCGTGGTTACACCATGTGTGTCTGCAGGCACTGGAGGGAGGAGAAGGAAAACGGTACAATTGCAATGAAAGGCAAAATCCAGCTCTTCTAATGGTTTAGAATTGAGATCAATGATGACATAGTTCAATTACAGCATTAGTTCTCGATGTCAGAGAGGGGTTAAAAATGGATCATAATGACTCTTTAGCAGATAAATTTGGAGCAATTAGTGGTCTGAAAATGTCTTTTATGTAACTAAAAAAATAATTGCTCTTAAATTATATGGACTGCAGAACCTGTTACTTTTGTATGTTAGAAGCTGTTTTAAAATTGTATTGTTTCATTCTGTGGACTTAGTCAACTGAGTTTCTAAACTCCACATTTCAGGTGAGGACAGATTAGATTTTAAGTTTAGTTCACTATAAGCATTTTCAATGATTAGTAATTAAGCATACAATGGAAAAAGAGTTTCAAATTAATTTTATTTAAACCTTGCACAATGCCTCACACATAGTAAACATAAATATATGTTGAATTTTATGTTCCTTTTTAAAATATTACTCATCCCATACCATCTAGACAACTGTATTGTACCAAAACAATATCATTTTTCTTTTGTTTGATACATGTAGAAGCTGAGTGAATTTATGGACTAAGTCACACAATTACTTTATTGTAGGTTTGGTGGGTAAGACTCATTTTCTCATTTGATGCTCTCTGAGTTCCCAGTCTGGCACTATGAAGTCTACAGTGTTGCTGAACTCAGAAACACTTGTCATTATCTTTTTGTTTTTCCCTATTGTTAGAATTATTGAACTGACATCGTTATTGCTTCATCTCTATCTGTAGGTAAATCTTAAGGAGAAAATCTAAGATAAATTGGTTGTTTTTGAGTTGCAAAAATTAGCAGTTTTCTACTGAGATGCTTTAAAACACATCTAGACAGTACATATACAATAAAGACAAGGTTGTAACTCCTCCTCGTTCCCTTTGCGCTTTTTGGATTTCTGTTTTCTCTATATTCTTTATTCTGTCACTTTGTTGTGGCATTTAAATTAATGTTAATATGGAGAAGGCATAAAGTAGAACTCAGATTTCTTTTACATTTTTTTTTGTTCATTGATGTTGTATGTGATGCAAGTGTCGCTCTATTTTCTTTAGCAAATATTAACTTTCTCTTGCCCTTAAAAGGTTTGTATGTAAATCACTTATCAACAACAGAAATAAGTAAGCAGAACCTATAACAAATGAATACCAAAAGTTTCTGCCATGCGGATAATCTAAGTCACATCCAATACTTAGAGCTAGGTGGTATTACTTTTGTTTACAGACAAAGAAATTGAGGTTCAAAAAATTTAAGTAATTGGTTTATTTTCCCACAGTTGGTATTTTGCCTGGTTCACTGGCTAACTTAAAAAATTAGAGGTGTTAATTCATAAATTTTTAACATTGATAATGTTAATAATATGATATAGATTCCTTGTGTGTAGATGTTTATGAAATATTCCCAAGGGCCAGAACTTATTTAACTCCAGTGGAATTCTTTTGCTCTATGAATTATATTGTTGAAGAGTTTTAGAAAGTTCCTGGGTGCCTATTTCCCTGTGTTCACAGCAAACACATGTAACTAGCCTATTTTTCAAGATTTTCTGTCTTGACTTCTGGGACATTCTGAGGTTGAGTTTATCTCCATCTGTATGATCCTAGTTCTTCTAAGACTGGGCTCACCCTCAAAATGCAATATATTGATCTTTTGCCTTTTAGAGCTAAGTACCTTGCAATTACACATTGTGGAACTGAACAGATAGGTACAAATTTTTCTTGTTTTTTCCTTCAGAATGATCTTTCCTAAGAGTACAGATCTCCTTTTTTACTAAAAAATAACTATGAAAATATCTTCTGGACTCATGCTATATTTGATTGTTAGCTCAATGGTCTAAATATTAAGCAACATTAAAATTTAAGACTGAGTACCATGTGTGAGTTACTGTTTTTCTTGGGAATTTGAAACTATTTCCCAACAAAACTAAAAGTGTTCCTTTTAGTTAATTTTAGTTCATGTGTCTATATTCAGAATGAAAATGTCCCTTATAGACCAATAACATGCTGAATATTTAATTGTTTTTTCCATTAAGGGTAAAGTAGCAAATCTCTTAGATTTATGTTGATTGTAATAACCCTGTGATTTGGGGCAGGCTCCAAGTTAGCTCATTTCAGTAAACAGAGAAGCCACTATGTTGCCGTTTTTATGCTAGGTGCTGGGTTTATAAAAATGAGTATGACCTGTTTTCTGTTCTCAAAGATCTCACAACGTAGTGGAACATCAGACATATTAAAAACAGAAATGTCAGAGGAGAAGCACAAGGGGAATTTAAGAGAAACCCTGATGCCTAACTTGATGCCATATGGCTCATTAGCCTTTCCTCACTTGTTCTTTAGCCATCACTTCCTTACCAGCTGTGCATGTGTGAAAGGGGACATGGAGATTTTCAGGGACCACATGAGAATACTTCAATGACACGTTTTGGCTGCTCACCTCCCTAGGGCCAGAAAGATCATCCTTAATCTGGGAAGTCTTCCTTCTTCAACCAAACATGTAACTTCATATAAAGAGAGGTGGAGAATGGACATATTGATTAAATCATCAGAGTTCTATTTTGCTGGTGAACCATCTTCATATCTTTGTGCTGCAGGGAATTTCCTGGACAGATACATAAAAATCCATGAACAGGTAAAAAGTTACATTCTCATATCTTGCTCCATTGTTTTTGAAAGAAGATGGTTTGAGTCAGTGTACACAAAGAGAAAGTAAGATTGGATTGATTGGGGTAGTTGGAACCTATGTACTAATGCCCATGGGTCTGTCCCCCACGTTGGCAGCAATTCCATTAAATAGCCCTGCCGTGATATGTTGTGACCTCTGTAGCATCAATTTAGATAGATAAAGATAATAGGTAGGGAGAGAGAGAGAAGCGAGAATAGACAGACTCAGAGCAAGGTCCCAGGAGTAGAGATGAAGTAAATGAGATGATGGATAAAAACACTAATAGAGGATATCAGGACAATCCAGGATTAATGAAGCCAATAGATGAAGCAATGGATAGAAAAACTTTCTCTTTTGTCGAGTCTTTGCTGCCCATCATTTTCAAAATCTCTCTCCTCTGCCAACACTCTTGACAGATATAACATTTATCTAAGTATGGAACAGCTGTCTGTGAGGATATAGCACCTTCACCTCCCACATTATGGTATCAAAGATGCAGCTCCTATTCCCAAGGCAAGTTGAACTGGAAAAAAAATTAAAAAGAGCATGTGTGCCACCCCCATGGTTGCACAGGACACAGGGGACGTGCAGAAACCTAGAAATGTGTCAGCTAAACAGTCTGGCTGCACACACTGACTGAGAGGCTGGGTAGCACAAATGTTTAGCTCAATGACTGAGCGCAGCTCAAAGTTTGAGAGCTGATGATGCAAATGAGATTTGCTTCAATTATAGCAGTTGTCTCCCACCAGCCTATTTTAGTAGTTTCAGGTAATACAGCCTTTGAGCATACCCATAATTTGCTTTGCTGTCCTCTTCGTTTTCTCTTGTTTGAGTACTAGTCCGGTTAGAAGACTTTCCTTTGACAACACAGGCTTGGGAGGCTAAATGGAACAATTGAACTCTCTCATCCTTCTCAGAATTTCTTGCTATTTTGAGCAACTATAGATGGTTTATCCAAGTTGATCAAATGTAATCTTAGTGTAAAGCTGTTAGAGTTGGGGCCAACCTTAATCGCTAGTGGTATCACCTTCTTAATAGGAATACATTCTGTCAGAAAACTGTTACATTTTGCATATTTGTGATTCAGTATGAATTGAGTAGCCTCTGCAGGGACGCGTTGTCTAGAAATCTTTTGAATCTGACATGATCCCCAAATCAATGTAGGAACATGGATTTATTCTCCTGGAACATCTCCATATGCTACAAATCCTTTGAGGGCAAAGCCCCTGCTTTATAAATCTTAGAGCCCCCACATATTCTAGCCCCATACTTTATGCATGGAAGATTCACAGTATATAATTGTTGGTAAGACACATGTGCTTTTGAAGCAATATTTTCTTGTTTTGGAGAATGAGTTATCAGAAAATTTTAGAAGAATGAAATATAATACTTAATTTAAAAATATCTTGCACCAACCTCTTAAATTAGTTTCATCAGCATTAAAATAATACTTGTAAGGGGTTCTTTGTTAATAAATTCAGACTCCAACTTCCATTCATAATTATGTCTAATCTGTTCGGGGAAGATAAGAATGAGGGTATTTTGTTATTGGTAAAATGAAAACTCACTCAATCTGGATTTGGCACTTGTCAAATATATATATATATATATATATATATATATATATATATATATATGTTGTTCTTACATCCTAGACTAAAATTGCTTTTTAAAAAACTGCTGTGTAAAGAATCACCTGTCTTTTGTAAAGTTTTTCATGTATATCCCCCTCCCCCTAAAACCATTGTTTCTGGAATGATTATAGTACATTTCTTCTCTGCTTGCTAGCTGCTGTTTCTTCTTCTTTGTACCTCTTAGAACAACGTTAGGGAGAATTCTGTTTATGTGTGTGAGGTGAATTTTTCTTTACTTAAAACACACGTCTTAGATGCTGTACCAGCAATGCTATCATACTCTTACATTTTTCTTTTCCCTTTCTCAATTTACTTTTTCATTTACTGTAATCCAGTTTTCCCAGCTAGAGGAAAATTCAAGAATTTAGGGCTAAGGTCAGGGTTTTGACCTAGACTACTCACTTGGAGATGAAGGAACAATTGATGTAGCATTCTACTTTCCCTTTCCCAACAGGAGATTGCTGATGTACAAGTGCCCACATGCAGGGACACACACACACACACACACACACACACACACACACACACACACAATGTAATATGGCCTGCCCATCTTCAACCTTACACTAATTTGGGATTCCCCATCTGATGGGCACTTGCACAATGCTCTCTTTCATATACAGGGTGGTAATTTCACACTAAGTACTTCAATTATTTATAAATGGATCTCAGAGACAGCAACCAGCAGCTGGGCTATAGAAGCTGCTCTGACTGAGGCGTGGCCAATAGTACCACATGCTACTTTAAACAGTGTTATTAATATTTATGTGACGTGATGAGCTAGTTTAGATGCAGGTCTTCCCTGGGCTGTGTGGAAGAAGCCCTTCCTATTTTCACTTGCCTCTAATTATAAGCTGATTCTTTTCTTTGGCAAACTTCAGGGGTAATGGAAGGTCATGCCCCTGGCTCAAAATTGTGCTAAACACATCCATCCAGAATTCTTCCTTTACTTTGACTTCAGGACTTTGGAGTCAATTCAAACATAGGTTTGAAAGTAGGAAATCTGGAAGCTCAAATTGTCAACCTTGGTGAAAATTCTGGCTTTGACTTTTGACAGAGTAGCATTGTGTATGTGAATGGCAATAAGTAAGCTGACATAGGAGAGCATACCTAAACAGACTAAGAGACTCAGATTAATGAATTTATACCTTTAAAGGAGAAATACATCGATACATAATAGATATGAATGTGGCAGATAATCAGTACATTTAAAAGACACTTCGGCAAACTCTAGACCTTGCTTACTTTCTGCTATATGTTGTTCTTGATTTCAGCAAGGAAGTAATATATTACAACATAAAGTTAGATCCTTGTGTTCCATGATCTATTAATGAAAGGGTAAATGGTAATGATTTTGGATAGCTCCATAATTTCTCAAGTGTTAAAAAAAATGTGCTGATCCCAGTGATCATTTCAGGAAAGGTGATGAGAGACTAGTTTAGAGTTTATGTTCTACATTGTGTGTATGTGGTGACATCCCTTATGCTGGTGGTTCAACAGCTCAGTTCTGGCAACCTGAAACCTGTGAGGTGACAACCATGAGAGGGCAGCACAGCTACATTTTCTTAGCAGGAAACCAGAGGGAACCAATGATAAAATATTCCTTGCAGAGTGTCCCTGATGAAGGCCGAGGTCTCAGCCAGGAGGCCTTTCCCTACCTCCCCATAAAGCAGATTGATAGTAGAAGCTCAGAGTAACAAATGAAGCTGTATGAGTGGACTGTCAAGACAGGGAATATACCTGAACTGCGGTAGCTATGATTCCTTATACAAAAAAGACAATCACTTTAGAAGCCTTTTCTGTCTTATCCAAACAACAGTTGACCTTTCTGATTAGGTTTTATATTATCGTTTGTCCCTTTGGGTTCTCGTTCTTTCCCTCCTTCTCCCTCCTTCCTTCTCCCTTCTCTCTCTCTCCTCTCTCTCTCTCTCTCTCTCTCTCTCTCTCTCTCTCTCTCTCTCTCTCTCTCTCTCTCTCTCTCTCTCGCTCTCGGTGTGTGCATGTATACTTTGGAAAACTAAGCAAACACAGTTTTTCATCTTCATAAAGTTCAGATCATCAAATCTTCCATGACCTAGAACTACAGCACAGATAGCTATTATGGAAAAGATGGATTTAAACACATACAGAACTAATGACCTGCAATAATGACAAATCACCTTACATGTTATCTCATTTATTAGTGACAGACGTCTTAGCTGCAAGCTGCCAGGGAGATGAGATTGGGTAAATAATCCATGATTACAGTAGAGTAGATGAAGATTGATTGGTAAAGGGAAGTTTTATCCATTGGGATCAAAGAACTTCCTTTGACTTTCCTGATGAATTAGTTGCTACAGGATAAACACAGTGAAGCATGTCACACACAGAAATACTCCCTGCCTGCTTACCTATCTGTGGATGAAAGAATGTCTCAGGATTAGGCAGGACTTCAACAGCTGAAGGGGTGGAGCACAAAGCCCAGTCAGTGTCCCAGAACTGAGTGCTGACCCACGAGCTCCATCGTTCCACAGGCCAGTGGGCTGGAAACTGGGGTAATGAGATAATTGGCTCAGTCTGTGAACAACCAGAGCCAACATCTTTCCCAATTCCTTGCTCTTTTCTCTGATTTCCCAAGGATCTTCTGCTTTCAGCTCAGGCAAGATTTGACAGAAATAATTCAGGGATGCTGAGTTTGAAATAGAAACAAAATTTAAATGTAGAAGGATGATAAGAATTGAGTTAAACTTAAGGGTGTTTGCAGCTAATTAGTATGTAGGCAGGTTCCTCTCACTGAGTACTGTGAGCTTTTTGCTTTCTTTTTTACAGAGTGGGAATAAGAAGTAAATAAGAGGTGGGAAGATTTGATTGGGTGCCAGAGGCTTCAGTGTATACCACCGAGGGAAATAGAAAAGGTCAAAGAAATATTCAGTACACAGTGGACAGACTGAATGAAAGCTTGTATCACTGAATTAACTTTTCAATCAACCAACCTAACTGTTAGTCAAGACCAATGTTCTCATTTTTTCCTACATACTTTGACATTATTTTTGACTCTTTCAAGAACTAACAGCTTTGGCTGAACTGTGCTTTAGGGAGCTTGACAAACTTGAAAACAGACAGCATAGCCTTACACACACATGCATACACACAGTTTAGTTCACTGTAATTCTCACTGCCACTCTCAATCAACACCATTATTTTTAACCATTAAATTATATATACTGCGAGTCTAAAGCACATATACCTTTGTATTACCCAATGTTAACACTGCCATCATCTATGCCAGTAGAGTTGACTAATTGGGTAGGGGGAGCTGATGTCTGAACATAAGGTCCACTGCATTCCAGTGATGCCAGCTATTTAAGCACAGTTCTCTGGGATAAGTATAGCTATGATGAGTGATGGTGAGGAGTGACTTTAAAGGAGGAGAGAAGGAAGGGTTGATGAGTAGTTTGACCATCCTGTCTTTATCTCCAGACTGTCTTTACTGAACTTGCTATAGATAGTTTCCCATTTGGGACTAATCCTAAATACCTCACCTGGTGGTATAATTTATGACATTGGATGTACTTATCTGTTTACTCCTTTTTTTAAAAAAAGATTTATCTATGCATATAAACTGGGGTGTAGGCCAGAGGTATGGGGAGGGGGTGAGAGGATTCACCAGAGACAGAGTGGGGAGCAGAACAGGCAGATCGACCGAAATACACTGCTGAGGGGAGCAGCAGGCAAGGCAGGAGAGATCTGCTGCGCCTGTGGGAAGCTCCCTGGCTGGGGATTGAACTCGAGCTACAGTGTCTCTGCATAGCTTCATAGTGCTGCAACTTAACCCGTTGCCTTACCAGGGAGTCACTGTTTACTCCTCTTGCCCATTGTAGTCAGATGCAGTGAATTTGCTTGCTAGGGTTGTCATTTGAATGTGCCACAAACTGAATGGCTTAAAACCAGTTACTTGTTCTCAGTTTTAGCATCTCTTTGGCAGGTAGAGCGGGAGATCAGCATGTCAGGAGGTTTGATTTCTCCACAGGGCTCTGAAGGGGAATGTGTAACATGCCTCTCCTGAGCTACTTAAAGTTTGTTGGCAATCTTTGGATTACAGAAGTATCACCTTGAATTCTGTTTCATCTTCACATGATGTTCTGTCTGTGTGTTCACATCGTCTTTTCCTTATTCCTATATATTGTCACATTTTCTCTTTTTATAAAGATGCCAGTCATACTGGATTGGAACCCACCTCATTGCAATGACCCTGTATTCAAAGAAGGTCATATTCTGAGGTACTAGGGGTTAGGACTTCAACATGAATGGGAAAGGGAGGTCATGATTCAATTTAACAGGCAGGCACTTGATTAATAATGCCAATTTATATTTAGTTACAGTAATTTTTTAGCCTTATAGTTGGCCATTTACACATTATCTATTCAGAGTAAACCATAATATTATATAAAGAGGTATAAAGAAGTATAATGGAAATATTTTTATGATGGCTTATATATTTCTTGAATTTTTAATAGAAATTGTGTATTTTTCTAAATAGTGTGGCTCTAGCTGTTTCTTGGAATTAATACAGCCTATCGAGAGCATCAGAGAATATTATTTTGCTCCCATTCCTTCAACAAAAGAGCTCTTTAGACAACTCAAACCTCCCACAGCACCTCCTAACATGTCCATTATAATGCTTAATAACCCTCAATACCACCAATTTCTCTTTGCTCTAAATCCCCCAGGCTTCATGTTAAGTTGCTTCTTCTTGTTCTGCTTCCATGAGTACAAAGAGCAGTGGGTCATTGTACTTTGTATTGCTAGAACTCATTATCTACCTGACAAGCACTATTAGGTTTCCTCTGTATACTTCATCCCATAAACAAAATAATCTAACTTTCACTTTTGTTTTATTTTAACTGTGAATCATTCTTGTATCTCTTCTAAAAACCTCTCCAAGATCTCCTGATACTCTTGAGCTACTTCTCTCAAAATGGAGGTAAATCTCCAGTTTTTGTAGAGTAGGCCCGCCGAGGGCAAACCACTGTGGTTCAGATGTATCTGTTCTCTTGCAGGGTTGTCCTCAGATGACGACAGTTCTGCATCTAACACAGTTCCTCCCCCCGAATAATTCCCATTCATTTTTCATTTCTTTGAACTATATTTAATGTTTTCTGTAAGTTTGCAACCTGGACTAGGAGTGAGGATTTGATAGTGAACGTAATAACATACCTGGAGACAGAATTTATAGTCCAGAGCAGCAAATTGCAAGACTTCTCAGGATTTAATTTTAGGACCCCTTTTCTCTCAAAAGTGATTAAAAACTTTCTTTTGTAACTTTTCTTTGTTGAGTATATCTTTTTATATTTCTTATGTTAGAAGTAATACTAGATATATTAATTCATTTAAAAATAGCACAAAAATCATCACATGTTAACATCATCATGACATGTCTTAATGAAAAATATTTATATTTTTGACATAAAACTGAGTGACAAGAGTGACATAGTTTTTAACATTTTTGCAAATATGTTTTTAATGCATGGTTCCAAAGAAGTTAGCTAAATTCTCTTCGGTCTGTTCTGATATGTTACTTTGGTTCAAGTACAAGAAGATAAGTAGTAGGAAAAAAGATGAGTATTTTCATTGCTTTTCAGTTAATTGTAGATATTTTTTGATGCTACACCAAACTCAATAATGGTGGTTCAATAAATATTAGTTTCAGTGTGGATTTTGAAATCATAGACATGCACATATCATAGTCTGTGACATCGCTAGTAGTTTTACCTTAAAGTCCACTGGTTTATTATACACTTTGAATGGATATTTTACCGATGTCTTGGTTACTTGCCAAGAACTGTTTTTTCTTTCATTATGCAGACTTCCCAAATGTTAACACATTTCATTATACTTTATTAAAAAAGTCATATTTATTAATATCACCACTGCTTATCAGAAAAATCTTGAAGTATTGAGAAACTCCCAAGCTCACAGTGATGTATATAAGTTTTTCAAATTCTCATTTTTATGTGAGATTAGATTTTATTGATAACCAATATTATCCATTTTTTCCCCTGAAGTGACAGAATCACTTGGTTTGTTTTCTGTAAAATACCTGCCAGATACTCATGTCTGAATTAGTTTTTCAATCATTCTCTTAAGTGAAAGTGAAATTCTGTGAAAAAAGTGACTACTTTGACTGGTAGCCAAGTGCCTTTCCTTAGACACCCTCATCTTTTGGTATACACTCAAGTGCTTTATGCTTACTTTTCATTTCATCAGAGACTATGGAAAAGATGTGTACTCAAGGACTGAGATTTAATTAAAATACTAATTATTACTGTTCATCTGGGAATTCTTAAGTGAAACTGCCATGGCTTTCACAGAGTGTGGCTGCGCAGCCCACATGGCTGATTGCAAAGGTGGACACCTTTGCTTTGATTTGAGTCCCAAGGTAGCAACACTTGAGCCACATGCTTTTGCACCATCAGTGCAAATGTCAGCATGGTGAGCAAGTCAGAGTATTATTCAAGCAGAGAGTTTTCATCCTGTGGAGGCTATGAAAGGATCTTAGGGAACCCCAAGGTGTACAGTACAGACTGAGACCCACTAGGCTAATGGATAAGACCAGCAAACAGGCAAGGGTAATATAGTATTTTCAGTAATAAGCTGGGATGGGGATAATGAAAAGAAGCATTAGGAGAGTCAGAAAACACTTCTCTGAGGAGGTGGCATCTAAACTGATGCCTGAAGACAAATAGAAATAGGTCAGGTGCTATTAGGAAAATGAAGAAAGGAAGGTCAGAGGCAAAACCTGTACAAGCCATGACCGGCATGATACTTTCATAGTTCTGCAGATGATTTAGGTGTCTATAGACTATAACATGAGGATGAAGATATGAAATAAATTGGAGGAGATAAGCAGGGGCCAATATGTAAGGTTGCATGTGCTATGTGATGACATTCAGAGTTGATGAATAGACAGCTGTTGAACCAGACAGCTGTTGAACCATTCCAAAGGAGAAAGCATCGTGACCTAAATTAAGGTAATGAAACTGGGGATTGAAAGAAGTGTGTAGATGTGAGACACATTGGAGAGGTAAAAATGAGAGGTCTTAGTAGTTAATTAGGTGTCAAGAATGAGAGAGAGAGGCTTCAGAGATGATACTCCCAGTTACTATTTTCGATGGCACTGATTATAGGGCACACTGTAGGATAAGTGAATTTGGAAAGGAGGGATAAGATCATGAGTTTAATATTGACATGTTGCTTTTCCCTAGCCAGTCATCAATATTGACTTTTAAGAAAGCATCTGGAACTTCTTGTTATGATGGTGTAATAGAATCCCTGCAAATAAATTTGGAACAAAACTTGTATTTTTCAAAGCATTTTGGAACCTCAAAGTATTAATTAATTGATATTACAAACCATGTTTTAGAAAGAAACCCTCATCAATTTTTCCTCAGTCTGGGATACTTGGCTTGGTAAAGTTACAGGACAGGGTGAGGGGTATCCCAGGAACCCCCAAACTTGTCCATTCTAAATAGGTTCTGCCATCTGCCGCCTCAAGACAAAACTTACTTTAGTGCATAAGATCTTTAATAGAAAGGAACCTTAATACAATTAATGTGCAATAAAGAGAAGGGAAAGAATATAGTTTCCAAATCAAACACCCAAAGTTACCCATCCCCTCGTGGGTAAATGCCCATCCAAACAGGGTTGGCCCAAAGCAGGGCCACTGAGGCCCGAAAGCCTGACACAAGTCTAAGGCACCTCTTGGTGGGGACCCATAGGAAAGGGGCAGAAGGGGCCCAGGATGTCTGGGACAGAAGGAGCAAAATCAAAATCAAGACAAAAGCTGCCATTGTTAACCTCCCACGGATCTCTTACCCACATGTGTTTCATCCAGCCCAAGACCAAGAAGTACAGCTTTTCATATGTCTCTTTGCTCCATGTGCCTCCTCCAGTTTTCCTTCTGGCTCTCTATCCTTCCTCTTTTCTTCCTCCAGTCTCCTCTCCAGCTTCTCCTCCCTAATCAGCTCCACTCTTACTTGGGGGTGGGGGTGGGGGCAGGCAACTGGAACCTCCTCTTTCCACCCTGTTATGATAATGTTTGTTAGAACTTATTAATACTAGCACACCCCACTGGTGCTTTAGGAGCTCTCAAAGGGATTTCATATTAAGTCCCAAAACCCCTGTGAGGTGGATATACAATTGCATATAACTGAGACTTGCTGGGACCTAGTTATCTTCTAGGCCCAGACAAAGTTCTACCATCCCCCACCCCATCATGCTTTTTCTAGGGTTTTCCAGATGTTTTCTCATATATTGTCATAAACAAACTTGGTGAGGAAACATGAACAGCCAAGTCCTTTGTCTCTTCTTGCTCAGATGCCTACGCCATATATTGCTTTATTCACTCTGTTTGTCAGAGACTCCAGGAGAAAAGCAATGTTTTCTGCTCCATAACTCAATAGCTATGGCTAATTTCTTCTGAGGTTCTGTTCACGTGGATTATTAGTACTTTTGTTGGGACCTTTCATTGATGTAATGAAACCCTCAGATTGGCAAAACTGCATCGGCATCTGTTAGTTGTGCCATAGAGTATCTTTCCCTTTTGTATGCTGGTAGATATTGCTTGTGCCCCAAATATTTGAAAACATATCTAGTAGGTTCTATTATGGCCTAGACCTTCTACTTTACATTCAGTAATCTTAGAACCGTCTTTTCTGTAACCATAATCCAAGCAGTAATTTCTCTAAAGCATTTTCCCTTGACTTTCCTAAAAACTTCGCACCATCTATTTTTATGCTCCTGGACTGTTGACAGAGACAGCGGAGTGCTGGCTTCCTCCACCCGTATTTCCGGCTTTCTTAATTGAGTCATCACCAGCAGGGAAGTGCACTCGTGGATGTGATATCCACTAGCAGAACTTCACGATACTTTTTGCTTCACACTCTTTCTCTTATTCCTCCTTCTTTCAATCACCTTCTATTTTTTGTTATTTATTTTGATGGAGTGTTGATTCCCCGCCCCCCCCGCCCCCCGCCCCGCCCCCTAGCGTTTTGTAGCAGCCCTGATAGGAGCTGCTGAATCCTTTTATTCTCTGTCAGGTTTTCTTTTGGGAGCGGGGTGGAAGTGAGATAGTCAATGTATTTACATCTCTGAAGCCAAGAATGACTGATTATGATGGATTCGATTCATATTGGTTTCATTTTCTGTGTTTCCTTGATCAAATAGATGTGAGAAAAAAAGTTAAACTAGTGGGAGCTGGAGAAGCAAGATGACAGGAGATAGTGTATTTGAGACTTTTGTGCTTGGTTTCTCATCTGTCCACGGACATTTCTCTTCTTCTTATAAAGTGTGTGGGATCCAGAGCTATCCAGTACCTCCACCAGAGGTGTTCTGATGGCCCCTTTTCCACTGTTTTTCCCTTGATTCACATTTCCCCTCTGACTAGCTCATTTTTCCTTACTTAAGACTCATGCTACTTGCTCATCTATCTAGTCTGCAGCTTAACAGGATAATTAAAAAGGAAAAAATTACCTTCTTCCAGTATCTCATTCCATACTACACTCTTTAAAATGAGGAAGGCTGGGATGTGTAAAGGACCACGTGGATAGAATACTGAGAGATTGTTCTCACTGAGGATGATGGAGTTAATAAATTGCAGAAGATTTGGGCCAGTCTCTCAGGTGTAGGCAAGAAGGAATGGCTTGTTAGTCTGAGGAGCTGCTGGGACCAACAGCCAGTTACACAGCTTCCATGTGAAGTGCCCTGAGAAGCAGCAAGTGGACACTGTAATCAGGACAGTAGGGGTGAGGGTGGTGGGAAATGAACACTAAAATTTTCATGCTGGGGAAATGAGGTAAGTTTGCATAGAAGCAAGGAAGTCACCCTTCTTTATGTTCCTCATCCAATACAGATCCAAGGATCAGTCTCCCACCTCTATCCTAGAATTAAAATCTCAACCCCTAGCCCCCTACTCCAGGGCTTATTTTATTCTTATGAATTGTGTTTTCTTTCTGTATCTTAGTATATTTATCAAGTTACATAAATATTCACCTGAATTTGGTTATTAGAATGATAGCATTCCTACTCATTTTTAAAATAAACCTTTGATAGCAAACATTTTTTCCTCAGTTACCTGAGACTTTTTTTAGCACGATAACACTATCTGAAGCCCTAGCAGATTAAGTGGAGAGAGGAAGGATATAACACTCTCCTCTCCCTATTATAATTTGTACTTCCTCTATTAAGGTAGAAGGAAAAAATGACCGCAAAGTGCTCTGGATGCCCTACATATTTATCTGATGTTAAGGTCCTTTCATTTATTCACCATAAATGCTGTATTAATTCATGTCTTGTGCTCTCAGTGAAGACTACCTGTGTTTCTGGTTCTCTCCTCATTCAGTTTCCCCAGTATGGCCAGGTTAGAGACTTGCCACCACTCTATAACTCCAAGGAATAAATAATTAATGGGTGTTCATGGTCTCCTTCTATCTACAAAATCAGTGACTCTTTCTTCACTTCTCCTTTCCTCTTCTCAGACAGTACTGGGATGGTTCACTACTGGCCAATGCAAAGCCATGATGAATCACATTCTAATTTCCCATTCCTGTCTCAACTATCAATCTTTGTGGGAAACTTGTTGGAAATCTTATTCCCTTGATTTGTGGGGAGGGAGACGAGGAGGAAGCGTTCTCTTTCTTTTTCCAAAGTGAAAGGGAGAAAAATGGTCTCTCCTCACACATTGTATGCTCCACAAGGCTGATAGAAATCCTTTTCTTCTTTCCAATTTTATTTTAATGAGACTTGAGGTAAGGAGAATGGGTGGTTGTAGGTGGTATGTGGCTACCTGTCTGTGGATAAGGTGTCTCCCAAACTGGTGACTTCATTGTAATGTAGTTAGATGCTATGCACCTTTTCAATAGTTTTTTTTTCTTTAGCTGAAGTAATGATATTACAGAAAAAAAAAAATCAGGATCTTGTTAGGATTTACCCAGGATCTTGTTATGTTCAGATTTACCTGTTTGCCATTTTCTTACTGTTATTTCTTGAATCATCCCATTCCATCTTTCTACATTACTCTCTTTTCATTTCATATTTTTAAGATTGATTTATTTATGCATACAAGAACTGGGGTATAGGCCAGAGGTGTGGGGTGGTGAGAGGATTTACGAGAGACAGAATGGGGAGCAGAATAGGCAGATCTACTGAAATACACTGCTGAGGGGAGCAGCGGGCAAGGCAGGAGAAGCCTGCTGCACCATGTGGGTCAGCTTCCTGGCCAGGGATCAAACTTGTGTTGCAGTTGCTGCGGATAGCTTCATAGTACTGAGACTTAGAGAGGCCTAAGTTACTCTCTTTTCTTGAAGAATATCCATATTTATAACATTATCAATATTTCTTGAGGAATATCCTTTAGTATTTCTTTGGGTAAGTCCATCAGTAATATGGTCTCAATTTTTATTTACCAGCAATGTCTTTATATTGCTCTCATTCTTACATTTAACTTCATTGGGTACAAAATTTTTGTCAGTTAATTTTCCTTTTCAAATTGGAAATATTCTGTTTTATTTTGACTTCTGTTATTTGTTATAATAAATCTACTGTCTAATTATTCTACTATCAGTAACAACTTTTTCTTCTATTTGGTTATAACTACCATTATTTCTGGCCTAATAATATTGCCTGACTCACCTGTTGAGGTTCTTTTATTTTCTCCACTTATGTTTCAGTAGTTTCATGATGATTTGTATAGGTGAAGATGTTTTTGTCTGCTTGGGACTCACTATTATTCTCCTTTCTAAAGTCTCTTTCATTTATTTATTTATTTATTTATTTATTTATTTATTTTCCCCTAGAAGTCTTATTTAGGACTTTCTGGTTCCAGCAGCTTGGAAAAACATGCTATTATAGTCTACTTCCTACTACAAAACCATCTAAATAATAGATAAAATATAACTCCTCCTCCCACATATTAATACATACTGAATTTGAAATAAAGGAAAAGCTCAAAATGACAAAGGGAAAACTCTGAAAACCAGATCTAATCTTGTGAACTTATCCCATAGTATCCTATTGGTAGGTAGATGGATTACGGTCACATTTATGGGTTCCAATAATTAAGAAGACAGTGGATATGGCATTGGTACCACGCAGAGAAACAATGAGATGGAACAAATGGAAGAAAAGTAAGAGATCAGGAGGAGAAAACAACAACAACAAAAATCCAAACAAAAACTAGCAGACAGCCATAAATGAGAGACATTCAGTGAGGGAGGGGGAGGATAAGGGTTCAAAATGAGGAAGAAAAGAGCACAAGGGGGACCTCCCTGGTGGCGCAGTGGTTAAGCGCTGCGCTCTGGAGCTGTTGGCAGCGGCGACGGGAGATCTTATGCCTGACCAGGGAGATTCCCACATGGCGTGGCAGACCTCTCCTGCCTCGCCCGCTTCTCCCCTCAGCAGTGTATTTCCAATCTGCCTGTTCTGCTCCCCGCTCTGTCTCTGGTGAACCCTCTCACCGCCCCATGCCTCTGGTCTGTACCCCACTTGTATGCATAAATAAAAATCTTTAAAAAAAAAAGAGCACAAGGGACTATGGTGATGGTTCAGGGGTGAATTGGTGGTGGGTACCCCATGGGGAATACACAATAATATAAATATAAATAAAAATATGTAATTTTTTTAAAAAAGACATGCACACAAATATAGGTTTACATATAGGAGATGCATATTTTATGAAATATTAAGAAAATGTACATTTATTATCAGTTATATTTTTTCATGAACTTTTTCCTATCATTTGAAATAATCTTAGCAGGAACAGTAATTTATTTGAGCAAATGTACATTAATATTGATATTTTATAGTTCTTAAAGATATGATGCTATCATGCTATGCCAGCATATATGGTCCCACCATGATCACACTGGCTATTGCATCAGAATATTAACAGAAATCTTCATCTGGTTACATCCCCAATACCAACTTTAATACCTCTGTTATGAACATTGAGCAACTGGGGTTGACATGTGCAGCTGGAAGTTTGGTTGTTGATTGACCCTTAATTACTCTGAAAATTATGTCACAGCATTTATGGTATACTATCCTTTTGTGGATAAGAATATGCAAAGTGTGTGTGTGTGTGTGTGTGTGTGTGTGTGTGTGTGTGTGTGTGTGTTCATTTTTTCCAATTCAGGAGGCATAGGACAAACTACCACTCAATGGGGTAGAGGTGGAGGGATATTAGTCTTGTAGTTCACAATCCGTGATTAAAATGGAAAATGATCCATAAATACAAGCTATTCTAAAATGTTATATTAAATCAACTAGTTGTGAAAACAAACTAATCAAAACAATAAAACCAACAATAGCAAACCAAGACAGAGCATCAGTGAGTAGTTCCCCCAAAGAGAGAAAATACAGGAGAATTTGAGCAGTAAACATTTAAGCTCATTTCCCTGACTTAATACTTGAGGAAACGGAGACTCCTAGAGACAAAGGGATCCCTCCCAGTTGGGCCAATGCCCCCCCCACCCCCCAGGTGATAGTAATGCATGGGGGTGTGGAGCAGTTCTGTGGGACTCAAAATATTTTGGCTTACAAATGGTGTTATAGGGAACCTACGAACTTTTTTTCAGGGCCAAGGAGGGAATGATAAGATAAGAGGGTCCCTCATTCCTGTTACTAGTTTCCATACCCTACTCCCCACTAGAAAAAACCAAGTAGGTGACAGGCAAAAGATCATGGAGAGATTATTGAATTCCACCAGCATTCAGGAGTTTCTTCAAACAGGAATTTTTCAATCTGGGCTGTTAGTATCACTTTGTTCCTGTGAGGAGGGAGTGACTTCACCCTTCTGTGTCACTCTACGCTGTCCCTGTGATTGTTCTCCTTTTGCTCCACACCTTGGCCATCTCCATTTCCCATCCTGGCTTTGGCAGGGTCACGGCACCCAGCTCTCCGGGTCCATGATGATTAGCTGCCCAGAGAATGAAGACGCCGAGCACAGCAAACAGCACGGGGGCTCTGCTGAACTTGGTGAGCACTTTGACCCTCCTTGGACCTCCCCACTTCTCACAGGACAGCTCTCCCGACCTTTGAGTCAGCCCGTTGTCACACCCTTGGGACGTGTTCCTGACTTCCTGTCCACAGCTCCTGCATCTGATACATTTGTCAGCGTGGGCTGGGGTGTCAGTGCCCTCCCCTGATTGCTTTGGTTTCTAGATGAGTCACAGTTATCACCTCGATCTGCCATTTCTGCTCATTACCTGCTTTACTGTCTATTTGGGCTCATTTCTTTCCATGAAGTGGAGAATTATCATAACCATACCCCAAACTCCGATATTGGGGTAATCTATTTTATCTCTATAGATTAGACTCTGAGGAGATGAGGAAAAGATCATATGGGAAAATTGTACTTACCTAAAACTTTTAAGCTTGTTTAAGTTAGTTTCTTCCAGGTGTGTAGAACAAAGGGAATTATTTAAAGTTAGAAACACTTTTATCCTTCATGGTCTCTGTCTCAGCATTCTGGGCTGCTTGATATTTTGAAGCTGGCTTGTTATTAAAGATAATGTAGGTTAGACTTAAACCCACATTGTCACAGTTTTTTTTTTTTTAATGTTTGTTGGAGGATGCTATGAAACTTTAAAAGGAAAAGAAAGTCTTAGGATATTCACTTAATACTTATATGATCATATCTAAGTAAAATTAAGTGATGAATCCGTGATAACCATGACTGTACGGGCCTTGGCCACGTTCAGCCTCCCCCCTTGCTCGCTCCGTTATGCAAGGGAGGAAGAAGCAGAGGCAGCCAGGGCTACCAGCATCACAGCCTGCTTGCAGGCTTCTCATCCTTATTCAGGGCACAGTATCTACATTTATTTTTGCACAGTGACAGGTTTCATCTGGCTGCTGAGAACAAGGAAATAGCTGTATAACCCAGTATTTTTACTCACCGAAGAATTTGGTGCAGGAAAGTTCGGATGTGTTGGTGAGTAAAATGCCCCTTAAAACTATTAGGAAAAGAGGGCTCCCTGGTGGCACAAGGGGTTAAGTCTCAGCACTGTGAAGCTGTGGGCAGCCACTACAGCAGGAGTTTGATCCGGGCCAGGGAGCTGACCCACATGGCGCAGCAGACCTCTCCTGTCTTGTCCTCTGCTTCCCCTCAACAGTGTATTTCAGTCAATCTGCCTGTCCTGCTCCCCACTCTGTCTCTGGTGAATCCTCTCATCCCTCCCCCCCACGCTACTGGCCTATACCCCAGCTCTTGTAAATAAATAAATCTTAAAAAAAAAAACTCTTAGGGAAAGGGTGTGAAGGTGGTGGTGTTTGAAGTATTAGGGAGGCTGAATAGGGATACCCAGGTGATCTCTGACTAAAACAAGCTTACCTGTGGTGACCAACATTTCCTTGGGAAATATCCGCTTAAATCCCGTCATCCTGGGGAAGAATGCTCCTTCAAACAGCAGAACCCCTCTTTACTCTCTGGGCCAGTGAAGAAAAAGAGAAGCTCCCTGGGCTGGATGCCTCCTACCATGAGTACCTGGAAGCCTGAATAAATGAGACCAGCTGATGGAGTCTAATGCCACTGCGATTGCAAAAGAGCATTTTGAGTCTAATTAAACTTTTTTTAGATCTTATTATTTTTATTTTTAAATATTCTTGTTTAGTTTTTCACAATACAGGATTTCTCCCCACACCACCTAAGTGCCCACAGTCCTCCACTGCCCTCCACCACATTCTCCTCCAGCCTGTTCTCCATGCTCTCCCCTTCCTTCCTCCCCCTGAGATGTTTGCTTTCAAGGGTCAGTCTTACAGTGTGTCTTTGTCCGATCCTGTTTCGTTTCTTTAGATTAATCGTATGCAATTTTTCTTCACAAAAGCATTTCCTTATTATAAATAAAACATGGACCTATATATGAACACCTAATTTTGCAGACTTGTGCCTTGGTGGGTGGGAAGATAGATTTTCAGAACCATCTCACATTCATCCTTATGTGAGGTGGAATACCAGGAGCAGATGCCATTGGAGTCACATAGCATGTAGTCTTTGCTCTCCTGCTTGTCATTGAAGGCCAAAAAGCAAGCACAGTGCTTGGAATGACTGAAAATTGCACATTTTCCATATTTAGATTTCAACATATTTCTATGTCTAAATTAGCATCAGCAAGAGAAGTTTTCCTGCTAAACAAGGTGGAGGTTGTGCTTATAAGGCTTAAACTTTTTTTCTTACCCCTGTGTAAACAGAGTGTTCCAGAAAGGACTCGCTACCATCCTTACTTGCAGGGGTTTGCTCATTAGAGAACCAGTTCTGAGGTTCAAGGTAAGCTATCTGCAAATTGCTACCCATAATTCACTGACCCCAAGAAGCTAATATTTTCTGCTCTGTTTTATGATATTGAATTATGTTGATGTCATGAAAATTTAAAAAGAAGAATTCTTGCCTGTGGAGTAACGATGCTTGATGAAACCCTAGCAAAGATGAGAGTTTCTAATTAGACATTCAATGAGCAACCAAGGCACAGTAGAACATTGAAAAGGAAAATATAAAGAGAATAAGTTTCTAAACAGCATTTGATTATAATCCTCTTAAGATAAGGGGGGAGGGGCTTAGTACTTTTCTTTCTCTTTTCCATTGGAACTGATTGAAATAGTTAGACTTGTAAACAGAATGACTCTCTGTATATAGGCCAAGGCAGAGAGTCCCCACGAGCTAGTGTTTCTCTCTTGACTGAAGTGCTCAGAGACCAAATAACATGTTGTGGAGAGGTCAAATAAATGATGGCTAAGATTTCTGAGAAAGCCAAAATTCTATAGATCTATGATTTTATTAACATTTTTGCTTTCAAGTGAGCAAAGAAAGGGAACCAGTATTTGGAGCATCTACTAAATAGCAATTGCCTCTCAAACAAAATGAAGCACATGGTTATCCTTAATTAGTGTTGGTAATTTTAAGCTTCTTTAAAAAGAAGAAAAGAAAATAGCTTAAATTTACATATTTAAAAAAATTTTTACCTGCATCGTGTTGCCTGATTCTCCCGTGAGCCCGTGAGGTGGAGGGCAGATGACTGCATTCCCATTTTCCAGGTGGGGTTGCTCGCTAAGCAGGCTGGGAACTGATCCCTGGATGCCAGCCAGTTCAATGAGGGCTCACCTAGGGCTGATGAACAGAGTGACCAATAGGCACCATCCACGTGGATACCAGTATCTGTGACAGTTCCAGAAATAGGAAGCTGGGTATGCCAGTTCCAGGTCTCTTTTTCACTTGTGAAATGAAAAGACATGTAACTACCCAATCTACTACCAAGATTTATTAAATAATATCTTAAGATAAAGATTTAGATAGAGGTTTTTTTTCTTTAAATTTTCAGACATCTTCCATGTCTCTATGTAACATGTTCAGAATGCAGTTGTTTAATTGTGATGATGATTTGCGAGGAGGTGTAAGATATAATTGTTGTGTACCATAACAGTAGAAATTAGTGGCTTATAATAATTAAACCTGCCAGTGCAATTCATTCACAATTTTAAAATGGCTACATACTGCATTTGTTCATATTGTCTATATTGACTAAAAGAAAATATCCCTCAAATATAAAAAGGTAGAAAGGTGAATTTTTAAAAGGCCATAGTCATACAACAATGTGCAGATACTTTGGTGGGTTTTTCTTTTATCTAGTCACATTTAAAACTTGGTTATTACAAACTATGTTTTGAAAAATTAAGTAATATTATAAAAATTTATAAATTATAAATGACATACAAAGGGATTAACCAGTTTCTGGTTGCTAGGCATTTACATTATAAAGAATCATACTGAATACTTATTGGGCATGCCAGACACGAAATTAAGTAGCTATTATTTTCCTTTTTGTAAAATGAAAAAGCAGGCTTAAGCACAGCAAAGCCAGAATTTGAAGCATCTGTTTTTCTAGCCAATGTATCCTCTAACCACACATCAAAGCTTAATTTAAAAAAATATTTTATCGAAGTCATATTGCATCATAACATATATTTCAGGTATGCACCATTAAACATCGACATCCGCGTATACGACATTGTTTACCAGTAAAAGTCCAAGTCTATCCTTCACTCCACAATTAACACTTTTACCCAATTTACCTCTCCTCCCTTTCTGGCAAATACTAATTGGTTTCATAGTCTAGAAGATAATATTTTTTTTTAAATTTCATCCATTTGTTTGGTGTCTCTACATACCATATTTAAGTGAAATCATGCAGCACTTGTTTTCCTATGTCAACTGTCTGACTTATTTCATTGAGCATAATATCCTCTAGGTCATCCTTGTTGTTGCAATGGCAAGATTTCATCTTTTTTTTTTTTTATATCTGTGTATTATTTCACTGTGTAGTCATACCACGTCATCTTTATCTCATCATCTGTCAATGAGCACTTAGGTTGTTTTCAGTTCTTGCCTATTGTAAATAATGCTGCAATAAACAAGAAGATACATGTATCTCTTTGAGCTAGAGTTTTTGTTTTTCTAGTAAATACCTGAAAAAAGAAGTGGGATAATTATATCATATAGAGTTTCTATTTTTAATTTTTGAGGAATCTGCATATTGCTTTCTATAAAGGCTGCACCAATTTGCAAGCCCGCCATGGGCTTCCTTTCAAATAAATACTTGTTGCTTCTTGACTTTTGGATAATAGGCATTCTCACTGGTGGGAGGTGATACCTCGTTGTTGTTTTGATTTGTATTTTCCCAATAAAAAAAGAGATGATGGGGCTTCCTGGTGGAGCAATGGGTTAAGTCTCAGCACTATGAAGTTATCCACACCACTGCAGCACGAGTTTGATCCCTGGCCAGGGAACCTCCCACATGGTGGTGCAGCAGACCTCTCCTCTATTGCCAGTTGCTCCCATCAGCAGTGTATTTCAGTAGATCTGCCTGTTCTGCTCCCCACTCTTTCTCTGGTGAATCCTCTCACCACCCCACACCTCTGGCCTACACCCCAGTTCTTATATGCATAAATAAATAAATCTTTAAGGAAAAAAAAAGACACGATGGCCTCTTGGCCATCTGTATGTCTTCTTTGGAGTCGTGTCTGTTCAAACCCTTTGCCCATCTTTTTATTGGGATTTTTTTGTTGTTGTTATTGTTGCTATTGTTGAATTTCATGAGTTCTTTTTAGATTTTGGCTATTAACCTCTTGTTGGATACATAATGTGAAAATACCTTCACCCATTCAGTGGGAATTCTTTTGTTTTGATGAAAAAAAAATCTTTTTCTTTCTCCTTCCTTTTGCTGAGAAAAAGAAAAGCTTTTCAGCTTTTTATTTTTGCTTTTGTTTCCTTTGCCATTGGAATTGAGTCCCTATAGGTATCTCTATGTCTGATATTAAAGAGTATATCTCTTGTTTTCTTCTATGCATTTATGGTTTCGATCCTACATCTAGGCTTTAATCCATTTTGAAATAATGTTTGTGTTTGGTGCTAGTGATCTAGTTTTATTCTTTTGCATATGACTGTCTAGCTTTTCCATCACAATTTTAAAATGAAGCATTTATCTAAGTCTAGTCACCCAAATTATTGTGTTTTGAGGATAAAAGAAATCGACTGTAGATGTTTTTTCTGCAACAACTTTCCATAAATTGTCACTTAAATGTAAAGTTCCCAGAAAATACGGACTTGCATTGTAACTCAAATAAAACATGTCTAACTCTAAGGTTACTTGTAGTTGAGGATCTGTTCCCGAATAATTGATTGATGTTTAGCATTCAAACGAGTAGGTGTAAATGGAATATGGAATCCTGCAGAAATGCAGGACCTTCACTAGCTTTATTTCCTCCCTGAATGAGAGGGCAGCTGTAGGTGCTTCCGTTATACTTTTATTAATGATATATTATTGCTTTTAGGTCTAAAAGGGAAATGAGAGACCACAATTCTAATATAAAAACCTAACCAAGGACAGTATTCCCTGAAGGCTAATAAATCTACCTTTTTAAAAACATAGAAAATTTAGCTAATTTAAATGATCACATCTGTGATTCAAAATACATCAGGCCTTACAGAAAACAGCTGGGTCTGGAAGCCAAGCTGGCTAAGGCTGAATACATTGTAGCAGGGAGATAATTGGTCTCAGAAGTAAAGGTTTCCAAATGTGCAGCTATTCAACATTATTTCAAGGAGTGTCTCTGGAGGAAGATTGATCTTGACATGCCATTCTTCTTTCTCTGGTGTCCTCTGACAGTGCATGAAGACAATGACAGTTAGCAGGGGAGCTGGAGAGAAAAGCTCCCAGAGTACTTGCAGGAGACACATTCCTGTGGCAGACAAAGTCGATCAAGATGTGGACTCTTTGTTCAGTCCACTGGCTTCAAAGCAAGCCCCAACTCTGTGAGCGGAGGAGTAAGACCATTTGAAGAGGTGTCAAATGGCTTAGGAGCAGGGTGAAACATCGAGCTAGTCCTTTATGCCAAAGGTTTCCCCATCCACTGGCTTAGAAACCCTGGGAAGCAGAGCGACTTCTATCCATGCTGAATTTTTTTTTATTTTATGTCCTCAAGAGTGAGTTGGTGCACAAAAGAGATTATAGAGAGATGACTCTAGTTTTAAATATTAATATTCTATTCAACAAAGTTACTCATTCAAGATTTGAGTTTTTCCTATAATTTATAAATTTTAATATTCTTTGTATACACTGTAGGACATTTTATTCATGTTTGGTACCATTTCCAAACTTAGACCATTAACCTCCTTTAAATATTTTAGCTGCATTTATAAATTTAATATTACTGACCTGCTTTTTTACCTAATCTATCTTATTTAACAAACTTTCCCAAGTTCTTAGGTAACTCCTATAAATTTACTAATTTTAACCTTGTGAAAAATATGAATTTTAAGATCCTGTAAGTCCGTGGTTTTCAAAGTGTGGTCTGTGGGCCAGCAATATCAGCATCACCTGGGAATTGTTAGAAATGCAAGTTCTCAAGACCTACTGAAATGAGAAGATGGGGATCAGGAATAGCAA
This sequence comes from Scalopus aquaticus, assembly GCA_004024925.1. Taxonomy (NCBI): domain Eukaryota; kingdom Metazoa; phylum Chordata; class Mammalia; order Eulipotyphla; family Talpidae; genus Scalopus; species Scalopus aquaticus. Next base: position 31,936 of record PVIJ01010226.1, on the reverse strand, counting down.
GCTGGGTTTTCATAAGCTCTCAGGAGATTCTGATGCATGCTAAGGTTTTCAAACCAATGCTTTATAGGTTCTAATATCATCTGCAGATCTAAAATTTTGAGTTAATATCACAAGTCTAAATCCCTTTAATTACAGATTTCCATCAAAATTGTAAGACTTATGCATTAATACATTCTAATATGTCAAATCCTCTTACACCTTATCAGTACCTAAAGTATCTCATATATAGGGATTATTTCTAAATCTAATATGAAAAATATGCATACCAAGAGGTATGATTTACTTACATTTCTTTTTCAAGAGTTGTCCCTCTGAGGAGACAATCGTGATTTTGCTTACCTAGGGAATGAAGTCTTAATATGACATTGTTAGTTCCAGTAGTTTGCCAATTAACCAAAGATTTGGGTTGGGTATGGTCTCTGAAGCTGGAGGCATATAAGATGGGTTTCCCTCTATGGTCACCATAACCTAAGTCCCACAACTCAATGAGGGAATGTGTGGCCCCCAGCTGGGGTATGAGATAGCTCATTCCTTGATTTTCAAGGGAAATTCGAGTCCATGGACTCTAGACCTATAAACCATTTGATAAGCTTTTGTTAACTTATTATTTCCTTCTATTGTGAATTCTCGCTTTTCAATCCTGGTGACAACTGAGCTCCATATTTAAATAACTTCGGGTTGAGTTCAGTGTATCATAAAACTGACCAAGTTGGGCTGCACTTTCTACAGAGGCCATTTCCATGACAATGACAAGAAGTCTGTGAAACCTTATCCACCCTCTATGTGGTCGGTGAATTATAAGTATTTAGTTTTGTGCATATACCTGCAATTACTTTCAGTTGAGTGGAGATGCTGTTATACTTATAAAATATTGCATTTTCAAGCATTACTGATTTTATTGTAGCTTTTTGTCATTATGTATTATTTTCATCTGTGGGTGCTAAAATACAGCTAAATGTAAGTATTCATAAAATCATTCTCTGTTAAAAGGGTCCTCATTTGGAAAATGCACTATAAGCAAAATAAAAGGATAGGTATTCTATGTGAAATGCATTTAGTTATTTGTCTTATTAATTTTGATCTGAGACCAACACATTTTCAGCCAAAATGAAGCAGATGGAGTAGAAAGGCTGCAAAGATAAAGTGAATTTTGATATAATATTCAGGGCTAAGGATGATATGCTGATCTGACATCATTGAGAGGCTATATTTAGAATGGATTTTCCAGTGGAGTGTTGCAGATACAATTCTGACTAGCTTGAGTAATTTCCCATTTCTAGTTATGTGAATAAACTAATCAGCACCTCCACTGCCACCATTATAGGCCATCTCTCATCTGGTAGTGCAGTAGCCCTCAAACTGCCTCTACCCTTGCCAGCCACAACCCCATCTACGCACCTTCACCCATTTACAGAGCCTCCATAGAGATCTCCATAGAGATCCCATTCAACCCTAAATCAGAACACATCTCTCTTTTGCCCTAAATCCTCCACTCTCTTCCCATCTCATTCTGAGGAAGAGCCATTCTGCACTGGGACTTTTCCAGGTTCTCTGTCACATGATCTTCATTCTTTCTGGCCTCATTGCTGCTTCTCTCCTGCAGCCACACAGAATCATTTGATAAATGCAGCAAGCATATCCTGTCTTGGTGTTAGCAGGAAGACTGAGGGGCAAACCAAGACCCCCCCCTCAAACTTGCACACTCTAAATGGGTTCTGCCATCTACTGCATGAAGACAAAGCATTTTCTTAGTGTGAAAGAGCTTTAATAGGATAGTGTGCAGAGGGAGAGACAGGAATAAAGGATAATAGTTTTCCAATAAAACACCCAAAGTTACCCATCCCCTCATGGGTAAATGCCCATGGTTGGCCCAAAGTGGGGTTGCTTAGGTCCGAAAGCTTGCCATGAGTCTAAAGCATCTTCTGGAGGGAACCAGAGAAAAGGGGCAGAAGGGCAGGAAAGTCAGGAATGAAATGTGCAAAATTAAAGTGCAAATCAGATCACGGCTGCTATTGTCAGCCTCCCCATGTGCCTCTCACCCCATGTCCCTTTCAAGTGTCTCCTTCCATGTCCCCCTTGTCCCTGGTCCAAATCCAAAGCCAAAAAGCAAGCGCTACTTCTTTTTCACATGTCTCTCTGTTCCACATGCTTCTCCTAAAATTGTTCAAGTCTTCTCTAGCTTCTCTGCTCAGCTTCACCCTCATTAGGTGGGGTAGAGGACATAGAACCTGCTCTTTTTATGGAGATTACACTCTATAACATTAGAGTCTTCGACCTTGAAAGTTTCTCTGCCAAGTACAATTGTCCTTTGGTGGTCACATGACTTCTCACTCACTTTCTGAAATATTTCCTCAGATATCAACCTCCAATAAATCCCTTCCCACCTACCTACTTAGAAAGACAAAATCTGCCTCTGCAATGCCTCTCACCCTTCCCTGGCCTCTGCTATTTTCATAAAACTTGCTATATGACTGACTCTTTCTTGTAGAATATATGCTGTATGAGAGCAGGGATTTTTTTTGTTTGCTTTTTCCCCCCTGTAGTGTTATCCTCTAGTGCCTAGAAGAGGGCCTGAACATAATCAGCATTTAATAAGTAATGACTGGATGAAAAAATAAAGGGAATCTGTAAAAGAGAAGAGGTGTGTTTACATTCACCCATACAGTCAACCACTGATGGCCCCAGAATATTGTTCTACAAAATCTGGGCCCAATTCTCTGTAAGAATACACCTTTCAGTGGGTGTGCTGTGAAAGCTATTGTAGGGCATTGCAAAGATTCATCTTTCCAGACCTAGGGCTAGTCAAAAACAGGGTAGTCTGTCAGACACCACATGCACAGGATGACTATAACTCCCATCTATAATTGGGGCTCTGAAAACTTCCTTCTCCAATATTTTCTCTCCCTCACTACCCAGTCCCCCAACCTCACTTTGGGCTCATCTGTATGCCTGTAACATCAGAGGTAGGGAGCGTGAGGCCTTGCTCTGTCCCTCATCTCCTCCTAGCAACCTTTGGGGTTCTGGTGACCAAAATGGTATGAACTCAACCTTTTAATCTTATTTAAACAAAGCTAAGCATCCTTCTGATTTGGATTTATGCTTCAATTTAGGGCAAAACATACCTGTGCTGGGTAGTGTCTGTGGTTCTCTCAGTTCTCCACTTGCCTGTCTCCTCACTCGGGATTGGAAGACACCCCAAAGTACATTTTCCACACCTTTGTACTGTCTTCCTGATGTGCCCTCTCATGAAAGTCACTGAGTGGAGACTGCAAAGTGAAAGGAGAAGCAGCCTCATTAGAATGCTTCAGATAATAGCCTCTGCCTATGACCCTGTGGTCTTAGTCTCCCCAAAGGGTCAGATCCAATATGCCCAGAGTAGGCCTCCTCCTATACGTGTCACCTTGGTACAGGGAGCTATAGGTTAATAGAGGCCCTATGAGCCTCAGGAAATATATTAAGTTACTTAAAAAATATAGATTAAGTTAAGAGCTGTGATGGCTCTAGAGACTAATAGAGACTTTGTCTTTGTCTTGGTTGTTTGCCCTCTACCTAATTGATGAAACAACCACTCCTCCTTTTTTCATGACCTAGAAGAATATACTTGGGGGTGGGTGTCATCAAAGTATAGATTCATCAGTGAACATGTCCTCCCTGTATGAGAAACTCATCTGTCATGTGAAGTCTCCACCTCCTCCTTCCTTAATTATCTAAATCCTTAAACACAGGATAAATATCCCTGGTTCATTCCATTTTACTATAGAACGCACAATCATGAAACCATGTAAATTCTCCATGCCTTAGTTATGAAATTGATTTTGCTTTTGCTAACCTGTCTGGTACTGTTTTGGTTACCTGTCCAGTCTGAGAAGACCCCTGTGCCCACTAACAGCCATGTCTGGCTGCTGAGGTGTCTGTAAGTGAATACCATTGTGACCAGAGATCTAGAAGCCAAATAAGAGTGTAGCTCCATTTTTCTGCTTAGGAGTGGTGTAGTTCCATCTAAAAAGCAGTCTGGCTGTCTAGCATCTGATTGATTTGTAGGATCCAGTTCAGGAGTAGCAGGGGCTTCCTGATCCTGGGTAAAGACCATTCTCTCTCTTTTGTTCTCTTCTCTTTTGTTCTTTGTGCACACCTTCCTTCAACTCAGTCATTCAGACTCTTCTACAGTCAGTCTTTTCTTAATATACCTTTTTAAAATATAGTAAGTCTCCACTTAACATCATCTGATAGGTTCTTAGAAATTGCAACTTTAAGCAAAATGATGTGTTTAGCGTAGACTGAATAATATAAACAAGAGTTATGATATATTTTTAGTCAAAAATAACATCACCAAACACCTAAATAAGGACCCCAAAACAATGTCTAGTATTAAACAGTATTAGACTAATGTGAAATATCAGACATTTTAAAAACATTTTGCATTCATTCATTCATTCATTTTCCAACATACTTATTCCAGTTCAGGGTGTTGGATGCGTGGCTCCTCTCCCAGCAACTCAGGGTACAAGGCAGAACCCAGCCCTGAACAGGATGCCCTTCTACTTCAGGGTGTACACACACACACACACACACACACGCACACACACACACACACACACACACACACACCCTCAGACCGGGACAACGTAAACATCATGCCAATTCATTTAACATGCACATCTTTGGAATGTGGGAGGAAACCAGATATCTGAGAAAACCCATGCAGACATGGGGAGATCCTGCAGACTTCACAGTCAGTAGCCTTAGCTGAGAATTGATTCAATTTTCTTCACCAACATAAGGAAATGTTTAATAAAATAATGTCATTCCAGGACCTGATATACGTAGAGTGATTGTCTTTTTCTGACTAGATGCTGAATCACTATTTGATGCATCATGTTAATGTGGTTCTTCCTTTCTTCTCCAAGTGTGTAGATCATAACAATATGGCTTTTCTTTGAAATAAGGGAATTGCACAGAGAACCTTTATGTCAACAACTAACTAGAAGTGGGATATCCTATGTGATTGATTATAAGTGCATATTTGTCTTTCTTTGACTTGTTATAAATGGAAAGAGGGTAAAAAAATAGGGGAAATTTAAATTATTAGGTTCTGGCTATTTTGAGCTAATTGTTGCATAAGTTGTTGTCTGGCTTAGCAGTCTGACTTCCTACAAGGCTAGCCTAATACGGGCTGATTATTGTAGACAGTGTTCATTTTCTGGGCAAGTTGCTGCTGGTTGGGGGGTCAGGTTTTATTTTTAAATCTGACCTGGCCATTGTCCATTTACATATTTAATCTCTCAGAGTTAATCGTTTTGTGGAATCCTCCATTTCCTGCTGAGCTTGGGAAAGTATTGGATCTAGACCAAGGCTCCAAGCTTGGGTAAAAGGGAACACCAGCCATTTTGAATCTGTTAAGCATTTGGAATCAGGTCATAAAACACACAGTATAAAGGGTTGATATCAGGAGACATATTTGATATTTCATTCAAATGCCAGAAATCCAAAACTGACTAGTTTTTTTTTTTTTAATTTATACATACAAGCTGGGGTACAGGCCAGAGGCGTGGGGCGGCGAGAGGGTTCACCAGAGACAGAACAGGGAGCAGAACAGGCAGATCAGAAATACACTGCTGAGGGGAGCAGCGGGCGAGGCAGGAGAGGTCTGCTGCATCATGTGCGATACTCCTCGGCTCGGCGTGGAACTCGCATCACCGCTGCCGACAGCTCCACAGCACAGCGCTTAACCGCTGCGCCACCGGGGAGGCCCAAACTGACTAGTTTTGAACCTTCTATCTTGAGCTCAAATTCCTAAATAAGATCTATGAAAATGAAAATGTGGAAAGTGAATTTAAATAACTACACAAATTCACAAATTGACTATTTTTCAGATAAATGGCTTTTACTCCAGAATTATATTTTTAGGAATTCTCAGAGTTGCAGTAACCTTTGAGCAATGTTACAAACATTTTATCTCTTGTTGGATTGGAGTTTTAAAACATGTGCTGCAAAAAAATTCCCCAAAAGAAAGTTAACCATGTTAGCATGCAATCACATCATATGGTTTGGTGGGTGTCTGTCAGGAATATGGCCCCAGCGACGCTCTTTGCATGACATAATTATAAATGAAAATACATCTGTGGTGTGCATGTTGGTGCATGCAATTGATCCTGCATATGTCTCCGTCAGCCACGAAGTCACGGTTTGTTAAAAATACAATATATTTTCCATTAACAAATTTATTGCTTCTGCAACTGATTTTCTATTTTGTCAAATGAGTTTTTGGTTGCCTCATGAATTCATTTAGTACCAGTGGACACAGGATGGGAGAAAGAGAAAATGACAGAGTTATTACACAAACCCACTGACTGTGGCAAAGACAGAACGGAAATAAGAGCAGTCTTACTGTTTCCGGATTCATACTGCAGTTATCAAGTAGCAAGCACACGCCTTCTCCCCCACTCCGCCCACAACTGCTTTGTGTCCTTAAATGATCTAGATCATTTTCACTTTGAGGAAAACAGTTTCTGAATCCACGAATCTTCTCTTCTATTGGCAGGTTTAAACATTTTTAATTTTTTTTTTTTTTGCTAGACAGGCTGATATCGTCAGCTATTATCTTTGTGATGATAAAATTACACGGGGGGATGTGTTTAAGAAGTCCTCCCATTTTTTCCCTTCTGGTGACAAGAAGGGTCTGTGTCATTCGATATCCTTGAAGCAGAAGCAGCAGCTTCAAAGGAGACCCAGGGGACTCACAGGGACAGGTTCCCCAGCTGCTTCCTGAGTGGAGCATTTCTTGTAAACTCATTCCAAAGCCACTGGCATCCCCAGCAAAAGGCCCTGTGAAATCTGTATCTGGAGGTGGCATGCCTTAAAGGAGATTTTTTTTTTAGCCTGTGTTCGCAGGAAGTATGTGATTTAGGCTGATCCTGCAGCTATGCCTTTGAGATGCCAAATACCCATAGGGGCATTGAAATGCCCAGACATACGTATGTCCTTTACATACTGGACATTCAGCACTATTCACCACATGTGTTGATCAACTTTAGTGAGGAGATTCTTGGTGATAAGCTCCATTTTTGCTAAGCTGAAGCAGAAAAGTCATCATTTTAGGTACTTCTTAAAGGAAAACTCATTTTCCTATGAGTCCCCTTCGTTTACCAAATTTGTTTTCCACATGAACCACATGATGCCTTTACTTCTCTAGTGCTTTGTTCACTGAAGCCTCCTCTCCTTTGAATGGTAGAGAAATGACTCTTCTTAGGACTCTTTAAGCCATAAGCAGAATGCAACAGCTGTGTGGTTGTTTTTTTTTTTTTAATTTAATTTAGTTAAGCCTTATGATCTTTGTGAAAGCATGAAGGAGCAATATTTTAGATTTTGACTTTCACTGCAACCTACTGGGTGATCCTTGTCCCTTGGCATTCTAACTCTACCTCAAATAAAGAGAGAGGCGATGGTGTGGACATCCAGGGGGCTTGACCTTGTGTGGGGTAATGTGGCAGAGTCCGAAGGCTGCCAAATTCCTGATGATCAGAGAGGTCTTGCTGAGGACCAATTTAAACTGGAAAGCACATAAGCTTCATTGGGCTATTTCAAAGTTCATGCAGCTTTAGCGCTAATCCTCTTAGCATATTAGGCCAAGTGACACATACCACAAGGGCAGTGCATAAAGGTCTCTTCAATTTTTATTTACATTTCTCTGCGTGGTAGAATGCAAGTCAATTCATTCTCCTCTGAAATGCCTTCCCCGCCATTATGCCCTGCCCCAAGGTGGTTGAAATTGTTTGAAGGCCAAACTGCTTAGGCCAACATATTTGAAAATTTTACATAACACTGCTTTCCAAAACCCTGGAACACTTGCAGAAAGTTGGCTTAGTGATTCCTTTTTTTCCCTCCTTCTGCAAAGGATAACATCTTGGCTGTAGACAAGGTAAGCACTTCCAGTATGAATGTTTAATGAAGATGAAGTCAGCGTGCCGCATGCTGTTTATTTTGCTTTCTAATAAACCCATGCTCAGCAATAGTCTTATTACTGCTGAGCCTTCTTGCAACAATTTTTCAGCTTCTTTTATGCTCAGAAGAAATTTCTTTCAACATTACCATTCTTACAATAAATTAATTACATAAAGCATGAAGAATTCAAAGTTGTGATGAGGCGATGAGCTAAAAATAAGCCGTAGGAACTTTTTTGAACTTCTAGATATCATGTGCATGTTCATATATGACAGAAACAGCATGAAAGAACAAACTCTCTTATCAGCATATTTTCAGATTCCAAATGGATCTCACATATCATGGGTACTACCAGAAAAAAATTTGTCACTGGTGGAATAAAAATACTGGTGTGAGAAAAGAGTTAGAAACCAGAAAAAGACTCTTGAGAGGCTAGAAAAAACAAGAATGAAAGGCATGAAAAGGAACTGAACGCAGGGAAGAGTTAGGAGAGTGTATCTTAGTTTCAGCTCAGTTGCAATTGGCTATATGACCTTGGACCAATTTGCCCCTCTCGCTGAAGTTTTAATTTTATAAAATGTCCAGGTATAATGAGTGTGTTAAGAATATGATTGTGATGGATATTCACTGAGAAATTATTATATCCCTGCCCACTATGTGCATGTGTTAGGCACTTTGCATATTTTCTAGAATTCTCAAAGTGACCCAAAAAGATATGTCTTAAATGCTTCTCCCACTATCCAAAAGGAGGATGTTCCTTTTTAGTATAGTTTGGTAAGAGATTACATGGTCTGGAAATGCTATTACTATTAATTTATTTGAAAAAGTTTTGAGTGTCCCCAGACCCCCCCCCCAAAAAAAAAAACCCTACCCAACTATACCAAATAGAAATGTTCTGCTTTTAGAGAGCAGGAGAAACCTGTATTAAGTCAATTTTAAGGTTGTAAAAGCTAAGCTTGGAAAATTATCTGTACCAAGTGACATAGATTGCAAACTGTTGCTCTAGTATTAACACGTAGGTTTGTCTGACTACAAAGTACATTCTGTTTTAATTAGGTTATGCTACATTCTCATAGCTGATAAAAAAGAAAACCTAGTGAGTTTTGATAAATATGAAAAAGTCGTCATGAACATCTTTTTTCCTCTCCTCTTTTCCTCAAGTATCATAAAAAGTGTGCTTTGCTTGCCAAAACAGATTAATACTGAAGAAATAGAGAAAGTCCATTTGTTCAGATTTAGAAAACCGCTTTTCTGGTAGAAAGGAAGGAATCCAGAAATGGAAGGTGAAGTGTTGGAGTATGTGTCACCATGTTTAGAAATCTACTCATTTTTAGACCAGTGAGAAAGTAGAAGAATAAATGGAAAGTCAGTCATTTTCAAACAAATTTAATATATTGTCAAAAGAATGAAAGACTCTATATGTCATTAGAAACTCTTCCAACCTCGGGGCCTCCCTGGTGGCGCAATGGGTAAAGTCTGAGCACTGTGAAGCTATCCACAGCCACTGTAGCACGAGTTTGATCCCCGGCCAGGGAGATTCCCGCATGGTATAGCAGACCTCTCCTGCCTCGCCCGCTGCTCCCCTCAGCAGTGTATTTCAGTCGATCTGCCTGTTCTGCTCCCCACTCTGTCTCTGGTGAACCCTCTCACCACCCCACACCTCTGGCCTACACCCCAGTTCTTGTATTCTTAAATAACAAATAAATCTAAGGAAAAAAAAAAAAACTCTTCCAACTTCAAATAGCCACCAAAACTTGTCTGATGACCAAGATACATAGTTGTCTGTTTAAAAAAAAAAACTAAAAGCAGCAATTACAAGGTGTAGAATTCATTTCCTTGTGTATGTTGTAATGAATCCTGATGTCTCTCGATCGATTCTTTTAGGTGAATGAATGGAACTAATTGGTACATTTTGAGCTAGATAGAAACACTTCATAATTGGACCATGAGATGGGAGGACTCCCTGATGGATGCTAGAGATGATGAAGCAATGAGAAGACCATTGGCTTTGGAATTAGATGATCTGACTTCCTGTCACACATGTGTGACAGTGAGAAGGCATTGAATCTTGCTGTGTTTTGGGTTTCATGTTTGTAAATTGAGATTGGTAATATCAATACATACCTCCAAGTTGAAGATTAAGCGCATATTAAATTAAGCATTTATAAGATGTGTATGTATGTATTTATGTATAAACACAACACATAGGCACATAGTGGAAGCTCAAAAATATGATCCATTTATAACATCCCTTTATGTTTACTCAAATCTCTCATTTCACAGTAGAATTTATTTTATTTTAGGACTATGGAAGCAGAGGAACTGTTGACCAGTTTTGTTATGATGATCTTTCAACTAAGTATGGATGTTCACTGTATCCTTGAGCCAGAGACAAGTATACCTCCCCTCTCCTAAATATTTTATAGATTTGGATAAATCTTATTTTCACTTTTGGGCATTTTCTCTGACTTATAAAATATCGTTGGTTTTAGGATACAATATAATATAACATAGTATAATCTTTAAGAGTCTGATAATTAAGAGCATTAATTATGCAGATATATTGCTGGATTAAAATACTATATTCAACATCTAAAATTTCTATGATCAGAAGAAGCGAAGAGTTAATCCTCTAAGACTCAGTTTTTCTCCTTTGTGAAATTACGGTACCAATAGTACCTAACCCATTTTTGTGAACTAGTACTTTTAAAATTCTTAGAAATAACCCTGGGAAGTAATAAGTACTCAGTGGTAGCATTATTATTGTTAGTTTATTATATTTTAGAATGATAGCTTGTCAGGATTTTCGCAAGTATCTGAACATTTTATGTATTTAACATGTTCTTTCAACTCACCACCGTATCTTTGTTTTCATATGTTTACCTGTAGACCATATGGACAGTTATTTGGTGTGGTTTTACATAATTTACATGCAATTATTATACCATACATTCTCATTTGCTTACCTTTTAAGCTCATTATGTTTCTGAGATTTCTTTTACATGTATAAGTGAACCTAAGTAATTTCTTTTGTGTTCTATATTCCCTCAAAGGCACATAGTTTATGTTCTCTCTGTGATGTTCATTTAGGTTGATCAAGCCTTTTGCTTTTCCTAACAAAGCTATGATGAACATCTTTAAATATACCTCTTTGTGTATCTATGTAAAAGTTTATAGACGTGTGTATGTATACATATACACATCACATATATATATATGTATTTAAAGAATATAGATTGTCCTAATTTCATTCAACACTTCCAGATTGAGCATCAATTTAAATGCTCTTTTGTTATTGCAGGATCAACTGCTAAGAAATTTCTGGTCATACAATTTGCCTATTTCCTCATTTACAATATCTGCCTCTTGCTGGATTATAGAAAGTCCACATGTACTTTCATTACAAAGTCTTTCTCAGTCATGAACATTGAGACTCAGTATAGTGTTGCCATTATTAGCACATTGTTAAGCCAGACTGTCTTGGTTCAAACACTGGCTCCCCCCATTCTCTAGCTTTGTAAGCTTGCTTAAATTTCTTAGCCCCTTTAATGTTCAACTTCTTCATCTATAATATGGGATAGTAACAGTGATCTCCCTCCCAGAGAATTAGCTAAATGAGTCATTGACTAAATGAGTCAGTGCATGTAAGTCACTTAGAGTAGTCTGGTGCAGAGAAAGGGTTCAGGTATTGTTTTTGGTTTTGTTTTGTTTTGTTTTTGGAAATTTTTTGTATACCTAACAGTGATTTTTTTCACTATTTAAAATTCTGTTTTAATTGTATTTACCTACCCTTATATTTACTCAATTTTATTCATTTTGTGGTCTTTGGGTCAGACACTATGTCTTGGTAAATTTTTCATTTCTAAAGGCTTAATAAACATTCTGGTCTATAAGAAGGTGTTCATTAAATATTTAGAATGAATGAATGGTTGGGTGCTTTTGGTGTCATATCACCTCTCATGACTAAAATCCTCTTTCATTTCCTTATGGTTTTGTGTCACTGGAAGGAAAGGTCATATTCCTCAAATATGACTGTGGTTAATGAATAGAAAGGGTTCCCTTTGGGGATTTATAATAGCTTGGCTTTGTAGAATAGTTCCTTATACATTTAAATCTTATCTCCAACAGAAATAACTGTTTTCTACATGTTACAACTTCATGCAAACTTAAAACAGTTATTCCAGTTCCATTTTGAGGGTCAGTTTTTTGAAGCTTAGATATCCCTGCGGTATAGGAATAGACAGACTCTACTGATCTCTCTTTTTTTTTTTTTAGATTTATTTATTTATACATACAAGCTGGGGTACAGGCCAGAGGCGTGGGGGTTCACCAGAGACAGAGTGGGGAGCAGAACAGGCAGATCAGAAATACACTGCTGAGGGGAGCAGCGGGCGAGGCAGGAGAGGTCTGCAGCACCATGTGGGATTCTCCCTGGCTGGGCTTCAAACTTGCGTCGCGCGCTGCCGACAGCTCCACAGCACAGCGCTCAACCACTGCGCCATCAGGGAGGCCCTCTACTGATCTCTTGATAAAAATTCTCTGACTAAGGCCCAAGGAGACCTGCCCAAAGCCCAGAATGAATTGTAGATGGACTTAAAATTAGACATCCCAGCCTAACTTACAGGTCAGTTCTCTTAGTTATACTGTAGCTTAAAATTTTATATTCAGATTATCTCAAAAAGTGACCTTGAGTTTCAAGATTCTCTGAACTTATACAAGAAAAATGTGTTTCTAGCCTTGCCAGCTTCCTTCTAACTTGGCATGGGACTTCAATTTTGATGAAAATCAATAAAGAGTTTCTCATAGAACAAAAGGTAAAGGATTAAAAAATATACATGTATCCAATTTAGAAGAGTTGAGAAAATTCAAGGAGGAATAAAAATGAGTAGGCAAATGAGAAGTGATATTGAGTGCTAATTAATACTATTTTTATAATACATTAAAATCTAGTAGGAACTTTTTTCATAACTTGTATACTAAATATTTGACTAAAACTGTGAAGATAAATGGAAATAACACAGGAGCTGTGTTATGTTTTGTTTAAATATTACCAAAGCAATAGATCAGGTACATGGTGAAATGTTTGCTATTACTGTGACAGTATAAATGAAAGGTTATAGTCATCTTATTATTTCTCATATTGGATTATTAATACCGATTTTTTATTTTCTTGTACCTAGCCTGTTAAGTATAAGATTTTCAATGGAGCTGAGTCATAAGGAACATAGACATAATAAAGTCAAGTTTTTCTCTATTTTTAATCTGTCAGTATCTTTTGATTTTTAGTCAGACATGTTAAGTTCATGAATTTTACAATTTTTAGCTAATGATTGGGAAACTGGACTTAGTAACTAAAAAGTTACTGGCCTTGCTTCCTTTCCTTGTCTAATTTCTTCTGGCTTTCTTATGTAAATTACATTAATGTAACCTGGTTATTACATTGTGACTGAATAGCAAAGTTGTATTTTCTTTGACTGCTTTGAACAGAATCCTTTCTCTCCTCTGCTAGTGTTGTGTCCACGGGTTGAGGTTTACATCTGAAGTCCTGCAACCAAGTTGCCTGCTCCAAAGTCTTCATCATAGATGCAGGTGCTATCAAACAACTCCCTGCCCCGGTACTACAGATTCAGGGAGGGAGGGTGATCTCACACTTCAGTAGGTGCTCAGTCAGGAGCAACTCCTGACAAATAGGCCAGAGACATTAAATTCTAATAGATACTCTGCTCCTATAGTCGTCTTCTTGAAGGTGCAATCTGTTCCCTCTCCATCTTTCCCCTTCCTCCCTTCCTAGGAATGCTGTGTTGTTATAAATGCAAAGAATCAGAATATCACCATACTATCTCCTGCAAATTCAGGGCAGAGGCCAGTCAAATGGCTCTTTATTCTCCACTCCATTATGGACAGAATTTTATGTCTCCTCTCACCCACTCCTTTTCTGTTTTTTTTCCTTTAACTGTTTTTTAAAAATATATATTTATTATTATTATTATTATTATTATTATTATTAGTTTTAAAGATTTATTTTTCATTTATACATACAAGCTGGGGTACAGGCCAGAGGCGTGGGGCGGTGAGAGGGTTCACCAGAGACAGAGTGGGGAGCAGAACAGGCAGAGCAGAAATACACTGCTGAGGGGAGCAGCGGGCAAGGCAGGAGAGGTCTACCGCGCCATGTGGGATTCTCCCTGGCCGGGCGTCGAACTCGCCTCGCCGCTGCCAACAGCTCCACAGCGCAGCGCTTAACCGCTGTACCACTGGGGAGGCCCCTATATTTATTATTATTTATATCTTTCACATTATAGTGTATTCCCTGTAGGTTACCCACCACCGATTCACCCGTGAACCATCATCATAATCCCTTGTGCTCTTTTCTCCCCCATTTTAAGCCCCTATCCTCCACCTCCCTCACTGAATGTCTCTCTTATTTGGTTTCCCTAAATTCCTGTTATAAGTGAAACCATTCGATATTTTTCTCTTTCTTTCTGGCTTATTTCACTGAGAATGATCCCTTCTAGCTCCACCCATGTAGCTGTGAATTGCATGTGTTTATCTTTTTTGAATGCTGAATAGTATTCCATTATGTATGTGTACCACATCTTCTTGATCCAGTCATCCATTTTTGGGCATCTGGGTTGTTTCTATAGCTTAGCTATTGTAAACAATGGTGCAATAAACATACAGGTGCATGTATCTTTTTGGATTAAGGTTTTTGTGTCCTTTGCCACCCACTCCCTTTCATATTGAAATCTTCACCCCCCCAGTCTTACAGTATTTGAGGCTGAGGCCTTTAGGAGTAATTAGAGTTAGATTATAGCATGAGGGTGATGCTCCCACCTGAAACTGATGCCCTTGTAAAGGGAGGAGGAGACTACATCTTACCCTGTTCTCTGCCATGTGAGGATACAAAGAAAGGAATCCACTTAGCCAGGAGGTGATCCAGCAATACCAGGCCCACTGGCATGCTGATAATCTCGGCCTCCAGAGAGGTGAATGTTTGTTATTTGAGCTACCCAACTCTGGCATTTGTTATAGCAGCCCAAATTGACTAACACACACCCCAATGGATATTTTTATTCCAGGAGACTTGTGTCTGCTTGATATTGGTCATTAACCGGGGCATCCCAACAGACTTTCCAGTTTTCAGTATTGCACAAAATATGTCAGAGGTCTCAGTTTTCTTCCACTGGAAAATCTCTGTGTTTCTTTTGCAAATGGACTGACCCCTCCTTTGAGCAGTGTATCAGAATAAGCAGGAGAGGATTTTTAAATTGCACAAATACAGATAGCACACCCTTACCCCCTAGGTGCTCCTCCACAATCCCCCACATGCCATTTATCTATTTATTATTTTTATTTGAATGTGTGTAGAAGAACTACAGTGTAGGCCAGATGTGGGGGTGTGTGTGTGAGAGGATTTGCCAGAGATGGAGTAGAGAGTAGAACAGGTGATTTACTGAACTACACTGCTAAGGGGAGCAGAGGGGAGACAGGAGAGGTCTGCTGCACCATGTGGGTTAGCTCCCTGGCTGGGGATCGAACTCAGGCTGTGGTGGTGATAGTGCTGAGACCTAACCCCTAGGCCACCAGGGAGACCCCATGCCTTTTATTTATATAACTAAGTGAAACATATCCTTCCTGATGTCTCTCCCATGATTTGCTCCTCCTTCTGGTCCTGCATACGTGTGTATGTATAGTTGATCATATTTATTATAAACAACTGGTCACTTACTTACATTAGGTGGGACATAGGAGGAAGCTGTGAACAGGACATTCCACAAGACTGCAGAATAAGAAGTTATAAAGAAAGGACTGTTATTTAGGGAGTACCAACAAAAAAGGTAAGAGGAAGAAGAGCAAAGGAGAACAGAGAAGATAGAAAAGGATCGCTAAGAGAGAGGAGGAAAAGTTGTGCCAAGAACCCAATGGCAAAGCTTACAAAAGGCGGAGAGGTAGAGCCTGAGTGTCAAATGTTCAGGAATTGACTTGCTGCGAAGGCAGAAATGGAAAAGCAACTGGAGCCTCACAGTTGTGTTCACAGTAGGGCTCTCTATGCAATGAATCAAAATAAAGGTCCACATCAGAGGAGCGCTGCTTGCAGGAGACTATCATGATCACTTTGTAAGAGAATCGAGGCAGAGTAGAATGGAATCACAACATAGAACAGAGCATTGGAGCAATTATGGGAGATTAAAATTATCCTTAGAAGTTTGGGGAAGTTGACATCCTCTGCTCTGTCCTTAGGACAGGTAATCCTGACCCCACTCAATCCTGGTCCTGAGATGAGGAGAGAAGTGCCTGGCAGTGAGGAAAGGTGTGGTACTGGAAAAGAGTTGGCCCAAGACAAAGGAAAGGAAAGGAGAGAAGAGGGCTCTTCCCAAAGAACTGGAGGGACTGCTTGAAAAGGACAGAAAGGAAATGAGTTGTTACATAAATAATACTTCAACACCTCAACTGGTTACTTTAAAAAATGTGAACTGACTAAATCTACTTCAGCACATCATTAGACACACATCTAAACAACCACAGTTATTCTGGAAAAAAAAAAAAAAAAACATGAGCCCATTTCTATGGTTTTGTTTTTTTCAACTATTTAAGCCTTTATCTTTTTGTTGCCAAAACAGGCAGTTAATTTAGTTAATTTAGTCAAGCAGCCGGTCATTTCAGGAGGAAAACAAAGCTTTCAGAAGAGTAATGTTTCAAAATGCATGCCCCAAGCCCCAGCTGTTTGGCTGGACTTTCCACTTTTCTATTTGTGATATTGGCATTGAAAGACATAGCTCTTGAGGCCTAGAATGGAAATGAAAGAAAGGCTTTTAAAATGTGAACAGTAGTTGAGAATTATGGCAAAAAATATAATCCTACAATAGCTTCTGCTGACACAGTGACTGTTTCTAAAGGCTTTTATATTTCCTTGTATGATTTGCCATAAAATCATGGGACAGAAAAGGGCAGGTTGGGCATTACTTATATTTTAGAGAAGTAGAAACTAGGGCCCCAAGAAGTGACATGTTTGGAGCAATTCCAGGCATCACATTATGGGTAGGACTATAAACAAAGTTAGTGTTTTTCAAGATCCCACTCTGGGCTTCATCTATTTTACCATGTGGTATCCGTGTTCTAACAAAGCCATCTTCCTCTCGTGGTTTGCTCCCTGTGGGTGCTCAATGCTTATTTATTGAAGATGATAATGATGTTCATGATAATGATTGTCATCTGGAATGAGCAAATGGTAAGTAGCCAAAGGGAACCAAATGAGAGATAAGTGTTGATGGAATTTTATTAGTAGTAATAATATAGTATAAATAGAAAAGTGATGACAATACCTAAAGAAGGGAGACGTCTGAGAACAGATCCATCTTCGTTTCAATTTAGATAAACTTATATTTTGATGACACTGAGCTAAGTAGGAGCACTTAACAGTAGTTCATAAAGAGAAGGAAGGAATGACAATTTTGATATAAAGTAACTGATAAAATTCTGAGTGAGGAATATCCATTCATCTGAGCATCTAGCATAACTACCAGCAGATGTGAAAACTCTACCCTGAGGTCACAAGGAAATGAATTAATGAATTCACAAGCAATTCTTTTTCTAACAGTCATATAAGAAAACTTAAGGCAGTGCCAGAGTGCCCATGGCAAGCAATTCACTTGGCATCTGATTAATTAATGGCAGTGTAAGCCCTGAGATGTTATCATGTTGGCCTGAAGATTTCAATGCTATGCTTTGCTACTACCATCCACAAAATGATACGCAACAGGGCAGCTTCGGTTATGAATTTGCTGTCTATTACACAGCATCTTTGTTTTTGATCACAGTTGACATTTTTTCTTTCCTCGTCCATTTTGAAACTAAAACCACTCAGAGTTGGAAATGACTTTCTACTTTAAGAATACTATAATCAGATTCAAATAGAGCACAATGCTGGACAGAGTTTTCTATTAAATTCTACTTCCCCATAAAATGTTTAATTGGTTGTATGACTTTGGGCAAGTTGCAAAGGCACTGGCTCTAGATTTACTAGTTTAGGAGTTAGATTTTATCCAGGTTTAAAATTCTATGATTCTCATGTATTTCACCTGTGGTGAATCACCATACACATTGTGTTAGTATGAAATATTATCATTCTACAAGGAATTATGGTAGAAATGACTAGAGGAACATTGTTGAGAGCAGTAGAACTCTAATGATACTGTCAGGTTCTTAGCAGGCAAGCAGCAACAGGAGAAATAGGATGAAGTGAAGGGTACGTCCAGGGCTACTTAGATCAGAGTATTATATCTGGGAGTCAGCTGCATCCTCTCCAGCTGAGGGTGGACCCAAGAGGCAGATTCTCACTGGGTCAATATTTCTGAAAATGTGTTCTACAGAACATGAATTACAAGAATATTTAATATAAATTACATTAAAGAGTGCTCCACGGTAATATAAATTTGGGGACATGTTGGGTTGTATAAATCAAACAATTCTTCCCTGGAGGGGTCTTCAGAGTCCTTGATGGATACTGTGCATTTGAAATACCATGAGGAGCATTTCCCAGTATTTAGTAATTCCCCAACTCATCCGAATGTGAAACACTTTTTCCTTTCATGGGGATTCTCAAGGGTTCAGTTTTCTGATGAACATTAATTTTGCAAATACTCTTGATAGAGATTCTTGGCAAGTTCAAGTTCACCCCAAGTTCACATTCTTTCTGATGTGAAATCGTCGCATTTATACAGACCTGTCCTACAGAAACCCTGAATTTATAGATAACTCTTGGGGCAAGACCAGCTTCCAGAATTCATAAATGATCTTCAACTTTTTTTTGTTTGTGTGGTTTTCTCTATTTACTTGATCTTAACAAAGGCTAGTTCATTTTTGACTAAAAGAATGTTTAAAAATTTTCTATATTTCCCACTAAGATGATACTAATACATATTCCTTTTTATCCACATAGAGTTTCAAAGTATATTTATCATTCTCTTTATTGTAAAATTAGTGAATTTTGTAACTCAAGTTTACTGAACAAAAATCTTCAATGAATTATATTATGTTTATATATCAAATTATATTGAAAATATACCAGACCCCATGTAATTCAAATGTATAAAGTTTCAAATTTCCAGTCTTCCCAAACTAGGCCCAAAATTTGAGAATTTTTTAAATAAAAATTTTATTATTCATATATTTTACATTATTGTGTATTCCCCATAGGTTATCCACCACCAATTCACCCGTGTACCATCACCTTAGTCCCTTGTCTTCTTTTTTCCCCCATTTTGAGTCCTTATCCTCCCCCTCCCTTGCTGAATATCTCTTTCTTATTTGGTTCCTCTATATTTCTGTTAAAAGCGAAACCATTCGATATTTTTCTCTTTCTTCCAGCTTATTTCGCTGAGCATGATCCCTTCTAGCAACATCCATGTTGCTGCAAATTGCATGTGTTTATCTTTTTTGAACGCTAAATAGTATTCCATTGTGTATATGTACCAAATCTTCTTGATCCAGTCATCTATTTTTGGGCATCTGTGTTGTTTCCATATCTTAGCTATTGTAAACAATACTGCAATAAATATAAGGGTATCTTTTTGGATTAATGTTTTTGTGTCCTTTGTGTAGATTCCCAGAAGTGGTATTACTGGGTTGTAATGGAAGCTCCATTTTTAGTAATTTGAGGAACTGCCATGCAGCTTTCCATAGTGGTTGGACCAGTTTGCAGTTCCGTCAGCAGTATAGGAGAGTTCATTTTTCTCCACATCTCACCAGTATTTGTTGTTCCCAGTTTTTTTAATACGTGCCATTCTTTCTGGCGTAAGGTGATATCTCATTGTGGTTTTTATTTGCATTTCCCTGATTATGAGGGATGTTGAACATTATTTCATATGCCTGTTGGCCATTTGCCCTTCTTTGAAGAGGTGTCTTTTAAGTTCTTCTGCCCATTTTTTGACTGGATTTTTTGATTTGTTTTTGTTGAGTTGTGTGAGTTCTTTGTAGCTTTTTGTGATCAGTCCCTTGTCTGTTGCATGGAGTGCAAAATTTTTTTCCTAGTCAGTAGGCTGTTTCTTTGTTTTGATTAATGTCTCTTTTGTTGTACAGAAGCTTTTTAGTTTGTTGTAATCCCAGCTGTTTATCTTTTCCTTCACTATCTTTGGAGGATGTGTCTTTAAAAATGTTACTAAGATGTAGGTCATGTATTGTTTTGCCTATGTTTTCTTCTATATATTTTATGGTTTTAGGTCTTATGTTCAAGTCTCTTATCCATTTTGAATTGGTTTTCATGCATAGTGTGAAGTAGTCTAGTTTTGTTTTTCTGCATGTAGTCATCCAGTTTTCCCAGCACCATTTGTTGAACAAACTGTCCTTGTTCCACTGCATATTCTTTGCACCTTTAACAAAGATTAATTGTCCATATATATGTGGATTGATTTCTAGGTTCTCTATTCGATTCCATTGATCTGTGTGTCTATTTTTGTTCCAGTACCATGCAGTTTTAATTAGTATGGCTTTGTAGTATAGTTTGAAGTCTGAGCGGGTGATACCTCCATTCTCCGTTTTGGTCAGAAGAGCTTTGGCTATTCGAGGTTTTTTGTGATTCCATATGAACTTCATCAGTATTTGTTCTATCTCTTTGAAGAATGTCATTGAGGTTTTTATTGGAATAGCGTTGAATCGTAAATTGCTTTCGGCAGTATGGCCACAAAATTTGAGAATTAAGCAAAAGATGTATAATGCTTCTTTTTATGTTTTCAAACTTCTCATTTTTTTTTCAGATCAAGATAATGTTAGTTTTTGAAATGAGTTGAAAAACTTTCTCTCTTTTTCTGTCATCCATATCAGGAAATATCTTTCCCTTAATGGTTTTGAAGAACTTACCTACAAAATTGTTTAACTTATTCTGTCTTAGATGTACATCTATCGACATTTACTGTTATTTTAAAAAGATCTTTTTAGGATTATGAACTTTTTATTGAAGTATAATTGATTTAACATTGTGTTAGTTTCATGTACACCATACTATTCTGTAAATTGCAAAATAATCATAATAATTCTAGATTACATCCATCACTATATATAAGTATAATTTTTTCCTTATAATTTAAACTTTTAAGATTTATTCTCTTAGCAACTTTCCAATATGCATTACAAGGTAACTATGACTACCATTCTGTGCATTATGTCCCTATGACTTACTTACTTTCTAACTCAAATTTTGTAGCTTTTATCCTGCCTTACCCATTTGTCTACCCTCTGCCCCCTGACTCTAGCAACCACAAATGTGTACTCTGTCTCTATGACCTTTTTTGTTTGTTCCACGGATTAATGAGGTCATTTGGAACTTGTCTTTCTCAGCATAATGCCTTCAAGGTTCATCAGTGTCACAAATGGCAAGATATCATTCATTTGCATGACTGAATAATATTCCATTATATGTATATACATACATACAGACATATGTCTATATGCATATATACAAATGTACATATATACATGCACACACATGCATGTCCGGGTATCTATATACCTAGTATCATATTTTCTTCTTTCATTTACCTGTCAATGGGTGCATAGTTTCCATATCTTGGCTATTATAAATGATGCTTCAGTGAAGATGAGAGTGCATATATCTTTTTGAGTTAGTGTTTTTGTTTCCTTTGGATAAATACCCAGACATGCAATTGCTGGATCATAGGGTAGTCCTATTTTCAATTTTTAAAGGAACCTCAACATTATTTTTATAGGAGTTGTACCAATTTACTTTCCTGCCAACAATGCAGCAATATTCTCTTATTATGAAATTTTCTTGAGTCAATTTTGGTAATGTACATTTTCTTGGGAAGATGTGAAAGCAGGAATTTTTTTCTAGGTTTCTTAATTTATTGATATATACATATTTTATAAATCTTATTAATTTTATTCTTCTTTATGCATTAGATATAATAATATCTATATGTAACTATATAATAACAGTTATTTGAAATTGTGTTGCTATACTTTAGCTTTCCTCTTATTGGTCAGACTCACTAAAAGTAATCTTATTTTTAACAATGTTGTTTTCTTTTCAATGATCCAGAATTTGTTTTTACTGATCCATCCTATGACTTTTTCCAATTTAATAACACACACCCACACAAATATATTTCATTCTGTGTACTTTCTAAAACGATTTGTGGATCTTTTTCTACAGCTCCATTCGGAACAGTTCCAATGAACTTACTACCAGCAAGAGATCTATTATTTTGCTAAATTTACTTTAAAACAGACTCTATTTAAAAGTGTGTGAAAGTCCATATGTAACTATGGTGAGAGTCTCTTCTTCAGCATCTGAGAGCTTGAAATATCTGGCGAGAGCTTAGTCCTGTGACACCAGGTCAGAATTTCGTTAATGGTAGCTCTTTGCTATTGGCTTCTCCTTGCCATCCTTCAATAATTAAATAGAATTAATTATCCAAACCCAGTATTCTATTGTCCACGGAGGTTGTCCTAGCTTGGTTAGAATTATTATTACGTTGTTGCTATGATATTTGACATGCCAAATATCAGCGATCGCAAGGATTTGGGACTATAAGTAATTTATATCCGTAAATATAAAGCAAGCATTTCATGTGCTATTTGCTTGTCTTCTTGACCCAATGCGTCAAATTTGAATGGCTTTATATAAACAAACGCAAATGTAAAATATTTAATTTAAGAAACAATCCTCCTAACATGTTTGCTCATCCAGCGCTCACTAGAGGGAAGAACACCAAGGTTGAAAAACTTCTGTAAAATAATGTTTCAAATCATTCACTTAGACGTAAAGTTAAAGCATGCAGTACATCCCCCCCTACCCCCGCCCCGTGGCTTCAAGTGCTACAAGCCACTGACTAATAAAAAATGGAAAAAAATTCTTCCTGACTAGCTGATATTTTACTTTCCTTCCCCGTAAAGGTGAAGATGCCCCTATAACTGCAGTAGCCCTGCTCAGATTGAAAGGCAGGCAGTTATTTCGGTTCGAAACCAAGTTGCCATTTCCTTGATAGTTCCAAGTCTCAGAGCAAACATTGGGCTAAAGCCTACAGACATTTTATTGCTCACTTACTGATTTACAGCTTTCTGGGACACAAGGATTGTCCTGCAACAAAGACAGATGGCTAAGAAAGTGAAAGGCATGCTATGTAGATAATTTTGCTTATACAGAGCATGCATAAAAATACTTTTGAATGCAAAAAGTTTACTTGCCCACTGGGGTGTTTTGCCTTTCCTGTCTGTGTGTTCTTTATACTCAATCCCACCTCCGGTGCATTTTGCAGAATAGATCAGGCAGGTTGTGTTGTTCATTTCTACCTACTCTAAAGAGACATATTAATTCTATGTTGCAAAAATAAGTTACCTTTTCCTCTTCAGTTCTCTTTGGATCTCTGTGTTGCTGAAGTTTAACTGATTTTAGTGACATAAGGAAGAAAAAGCCACCCCCCACTCTGCCTTGCAAACTACCATTCATTTCAGGAAAATAACTCTCTGCCTGTTGGCCAGAGATCCAGCTGCTTTTGGTGTTAGACCATGTGGCGTCTGCTGCTGAGTCCAGCTGTACAGCCAAGATCAGTGCCCTAAGGACTGAGCACAAAAATGCTGTGATCCCTGGCGGTGACAGGGCCTCTGCTAACAAGCCTCTAGACATTCAAGATGAAATGTCATCACCCCAGCACAGCTATCACAGAAGGATGAAACAAAGCATCTAAAGACCTTTAATGGCATCAGAGTCTGGGAAATAACTGAAGCATCCCAGGTATAGTTCCCCATTCAGTGGAGTTGATGTCAATTCTGTGAGCAATGGTGACCCCTTCTCTATCACCTTTATCCCCAATACCCAGAAATGAAAAGATAACTTGTAATAACAGGCTTTCCCATGATGGAGTTTAAAGCATTTTTAAAATCTTACTGCTAGTTTCTATCCATTCCTGAAATAATTGTTAAAAGCCTATCATGTATAAATTCCTCTGCTAGAAGCTGAAGTATGTAAAGAAATTAATGATTAGATTCTCTGCCTTCATGGAGTAGCAGGAAAGAATTAGTCCTATTTATTTTAAGTCCCTAGTTCTGCTGTCATCACCCTAATCCAATGACTCGTGCATCAATAAACCTAAGAATACCAAGAATTACCTGCAAAACACAAGTAGCTAGGAAAGAGGTATAGAATATATTCTTCTGAAGCTTCCAGAAGGAATCAGTCTTACTGACAGGTTGATTTTAAACTTCAGACATCCAGAACTATGAGACAATAAATTCCTGGCTTTTTAAAAAATATATATTTTTATTGTTATTTATGTCTTTTACATTTTGTATGCCCTTTGGGTAGCCCACCACCAATTCACCCATGATCCATCTCCATGGTCCCTTGTGTTCTTTTCTATTCCATTTTGTGCGCTTTTCCTTCCCTCCCTCCACCTCCCCCTCCCCCTGCTGATTTGTTTTAAACCACCCAGTTTGTGATAACCTGTTACTAGACCTCTAGGAAACTAGTACTATACCTTATCTACAATTATTGGACTAGGTTATAAAAGAAAAGCTTTTGGTTGAGTACATTCCAAAGAAGTTAGGGAAGACTGAAGGCAGTAAGTAGTCAAGGCATAGCACACAGCCATAATTCATTCCTTAAAGCACTATAAAACTAGTTCCGCTCTTGTAACAAATGATAAGCGTCAAGATCTCTTACTGTGACAGCTTCTACAAGTAGTGCCACCTGGAGGAGTTTTTGTAAGTCAAAATCTGAAAAACTACCTGTCAATGGAATATATTTCTCCAAGTCAATTCCTTTGTTAGAACAAGTAATTCTCAAGCTCCAACTTCTTTTTGGCTATAGAAAAGAGCAAGTCACATGTGCTATAAGTTATCTTCTATCTTTATCATAGATGAAAGCGTAGACAGTACAAAAGAACATTATTCTATCCATGAATGTGACTAAATTTTTACTGGGTTCTGTATTTTTGGGCACTATGTAATGTGTGACCTTAAGAAATGAGTGTGTTTTAAAAACACACCAGGACTAATACATCCAAATTGTGCCATCCATCAAGACAGTTACTTTGGCACCACACACCTGGCCATTGCCAACACTTCTCTGAACATTGTTAGAACTCCTCTTACACAATTTTCTTCAAATCTGGTTAATGAACCACAGAAGAAAATCAGCCTCATAAATTTATAGTCACACATAATTTTGACCATTAAGAGTGTCATCAGGTTTGATGGATCTTACCCACCTCATCTATCAGAATTGACTTTGAATAACTTTTGACCATTTCCCCAAATAAAATCCATCATCCATGGAGCAATATGTGCCTCAAATGAGCACATTCAAAAGAGTAATAGCTTCTAAAATTCCTTTCAAAGAATGTTTAGACAGTGCCTTGCAGCTGGTTGACACCCAATAAATATTTATGGAATTGCTTTGAATACACTGTGTAGATTCTCAAGACTATACCAAAAGAATTCCAGAAGTAAAGATATTATAACAAGTATATAGATAGCTTTCTAATATGAATGGAAGGAAGGAGATTATATTTAATTATGCATTTAAGTTGTAATAGTATTAAAGAACACACTGTATTACCTTACTGCAATATTAGTTTACAACATATCTTCCACATCATTAGCAGATACAATTTTATAGATTACAAATTACAAATTACAAATTACAAAGAGCACATGTACAACTGCACTTATGATTAATTTTGCTTTTTTTCACTTTTTAATTTCTTGGATGATATATAACAGTGAAATATGATTTCACAATAATTTATTTTTGTTCCTTTTCATTCGGCACCACCTATTCATTATTTTGTCAAACTATAATCATCAAGATAGAAGTTACATTTGTAAAAGCAGGAAAACAGTTAAACAAACTGATACAAAGACTAAAAGGACTAGCATTGTGTAGCTAATACACAGGTGTGGTGAATTGTTTTCTCATGCCAAGAACACTGTTGGATAAGGTTCAGAGAGGAAAAAATAGATGATAACTGAAGGATTAGATGACAAGTGTGACTGGATTGTCAACAGAAAAAAAAGTGACAGAAGTTAAACAAATAAAACATTTTAGTGATTTAATGTGTCATAATATTTTCCTTCCATATCCTTACTACTTATCCAGTCACACTAACAGATGTAAAATGACAGGTCAAAGCAAAGTCACTATTTTTTTAAAGAGTGAACATAGGATATAGACTTTAAAAGTGACTTCACTTACAGGTATGTAAAATGGTGTAGCTGCATTGGCAGTTTCTCAAATGGTTACATCTAAAGTTGTCGAATACCATACCATTCTTAGGTATATACCCAGAAGAAATGAAAACATATAACATACATAAACTTGCTCATGAGTGGTCATAGCAGCATTATTCATACCAGTGAAAAAGTGGAAACAACCTAAATGTTGATCAACTGTGAGTCGATAAACAAAAACTATATTTATATAGTGGGATATTATTTGGCAATAAAAAAATACTGATATATGCTACAACAAGAATGAACCTCAAAAACATCATCCTAATGAAAGAAACCAATCACAAAGGACAACATATTATATGATTTAATTTATATGAGATATCCAGAGTAGGCAAATCTGTGGGGACAGAAAATAGATTCGTTGTTGCCAGAGGCTCAGGGGGATATGCAGAGTTTGGGAAGTGACTAGTGATGGATACAGCTTCTTTTGGAGGTGATGAAAAGTTTCTAAAATTGTGGCGATAGTTTCAAAACTGCAAAAATGCTAAAAATCATTGCATTGTATGGATACTTCAAATGAGTGATTGTATGGTGTTTGAATTATACTTCAAGAGTGCTGCTAATAAGTGGCTCACATCTCTTTTGAAAGTTTCAAGCTTTGTGTTAAAAGGGTATTCTCTTTAGGTGATATGGACTCTGCCAGGTAAGAGATAGGGAATGAGACTGAAATTTTAGTGCTCGAGAAAACCCCAGTTTTTGCTGCTCCCCAGCAATAAAATAAGGAATGTCTGCTTGGGGACACAGATATTTGAGCTGCTTTATTCTGTTTTTTTTTTTTTTTCTGTGTCTGTAGATAGGTGCCTACATTAGTTGTCTTATAAGCAAAAGTAGTTTTTAAGAGACTACTAACCTCTGCTATTTCTGGGTTTCCCCAATGTCTCAAAAAGTCAAGGACATCACACTAAGCATTTGAAGGACATTCAATCTATATTCGTGAATTTTAATGTCACTTCTGTTATTTTTTTAAACCCTTGGTTATAAGGCACCGATTTGTTCCGATGATTTACATAAATTTGTATGTATTTTCTTGTTCTTTTCCACAATGCAACACTGCCTAACAATAAGAGGGATCCCACACAATATATACACAAAGTTCTAGATTTCATTATCCCCAGAACAGTGTTCAGGACATTACCCGAGATGATATATCCAATAATGTGGGCCAGAATATGAGCTTTAGCCCAATTGGCTGGAAAACTGTACTAGGTGAGAATCCTAGGCTGAGGGTTAGTAGAGGGCAGCTGGGTTAGTACAGTGAGGTGAAAGCCGTGACTGTAGAGTCTAGGGGCTGAGAACTGGGGTCTGTTTACAAGCACTAGTTTTATCACTTAATGTTGTGGACTGTGATCAATTACTTATGTTCTTTTGCTTTACTTTTTTTTTTAAAGATTTATTTATTTATGCATACAAGCTGGGGTGCAGGCCAGAGGTGTGGGGTGGTGAGAAGGTTCACCAGAGACAGAGTGGGGAGCAGAACAGGCAGATGGACTGAAGTACACTGCTGAGGGGAGCAGTGAGCGAGGCAGGAGAGGTCTGCTGCACCATGTGGGAAGCTCCCTGGCCAGGCATCAAACTCGTGCTTCAGTGTCTTTGGATAGCTTCATAGTGCTGTGCTTAACCCGTTGCGCCACCAGGGAGGCCCCCTGCTTCACTTTTATTGATGCTAATAACACAATGATAATTTTCTAATATTTTGAGGTTTATAGTAAGATAATTCTTCTAGGAGGTCAGTGCGATATCTGCCATACTATAAAGCCATATTAACTCTTAAGGTATTTATGACTGTATAGGACAATTTATTACCGACTCTGTCCACACTTCAGAAGCAACACTTGAATGTCTGGGCTCTCCAGTTACTCCAGCTGAGTGCTAAAGTAGAATATCCCCATTGTAGGTGGGTTAGTGACAAATTGATCATTGTTATTTGACATAATTAAATTAGCTTATGCTAAAAAATTATCAGTTCGCTAATTTCATGTACACGTGTGTTTAAAAATTAGGGCACTTAGGTGTTGATCCTTGAGCATTGAGTGGTGTATATGTGTTTTTTAGAGCTGTAGAATTGGGGCTTCTGTTGCCTCCATCCAGTTGTAAATAAGCATGGTATGTTTTGTTATTTGAATTTCCCAAAACAACACAGTTAAATTTGAGACATTGAGAAATATTTATATTTGAGAAACTATGGAAGTCCTTCAAGATATATTGTAAAAGCAAAAAACAGGCAAGTTGTAGAATTGTACCTTTTATGATAAAAAGGTGTAAAGGGAGAAATATTAATACATAATTGTATCTTCTGGTATAGTACAAAATAACCCAGTGAGTGAACATATAGAGATGAATGATACTTGCCCTTGAGAAAAATGGTAAGAAATAGGTGGTTGTAAACATTTAGAGTGGGAGAAGGTCCCTTTTCTATAGGCCATTTTGTACTTGTTGATTCATATTTGTGAATATATTATTTATTCAAAAAATTAACCACATAATTTACAAAGTAAATCTCTCTAATGACTTTGTTTAGGAAAGTTGAGGGAACATCACTCTGTAATAAATAGTAATTGTTGAACAGAGAAAAAAAGGCCAAAATGAATTCTTAGTCGTCACTTAGGAAAAAATACTAATGAAAAGCCATTGTTTTTAATCACTACACTTTTCTAATTATGAACCTGAGAATAAAACAATATATCGTAGAACACAAGGAGAAAGCCCAGATGGCGGTGGTTAGCTAAGGGAAAGAGACATAGCTGAGCAGTCAGACTTTCAGGAGAATAGTGTTACCTTGAAACAGGCATGCAGAGTCACATTTAAGGGGAATCAAACTCAATTATGTTTTTGCACTTACCATTTGAAAGGAAAGGATCGCTTGCTCATAATTTACAGAAAACTAATAGTGCAAAAAATTTTAGTTAGCAAATTGTATTACATAATATAGCACATGACCTATATAAAACTTATAGTTAGTATAAATATATGAAGGATATCAAATGATGCCATTTTGCATTGAAAAAAATCAAAGTTTATCTCAAAATGGAAACAAAAATTCAGGCCAAGGAAATAACATCACCCCATGCCCTGCGGTATAGCAAATCATGTTTCTGTTGTTACATGGTATAATTTGTTTTTCTTTCTTTCTTGAGGTAACATTGGTTTACAACACTGTACATGATTTAGGGGAACAGGTTCATGATGGGATTTTAAAAGACTATTTACAAAAGTGATTTAGAACAATTCCATTACTTAGATTCATCTAAAGTAGAAATAACCTAAACTGTAAACTCCTTGAGGTCAAGATGGTATTTAATATAGTTTCTTCTCTATTATCAGCTATGTAATAGAGATGAAACAACAGATTTTAGAGTGAATTCAAGATAACAAACTCAGCTATGCCTGTTTGTTTTTCAAATTGATTTAGGGCTAACAGACCATTTCTGGTGCTGCAAGAA
Organism: Scalopus aquaticus; assembly: GCA_004024925.1. NCBI lineage: Eukaryota > Metazoa > Chordata > Mammalia > Eulipotyphla > Talpidae > Scalopus > Scalopus aquaticus. Next base: position 2,309 of record PVIJ01010226.1, on the reverse strand, counting down.
CAATAGGAGTGGAGCTATTAGTGAGTTGCTAAAATTTATAGTATCATAAGGGAAACATTCCCCTTTTCCGTTCAGAAGGAAGATTGGCTCAAGGATAAGAGACCATCTAATATGAGACATCTGTGTTATAGAGTGAATTAAAAAAAAAAAAAAGCAGAGATTGCCTTGAGTTTTTTTCTCTAGCCGTTGGGTTACGTGAATGTCCAGGAAGGAAAAGAACCAAGTGTATCACTGGATGCTTTGAGCTCTCAGGCAAGTCTGCCTGGGGGCTGGTTTTTTGATTGAAGAAAATATTGCACAGAAAATATAAAAGTTGAATGTAAGTCCCAACGCTGCTGCTTCCAACTGTGTGACCTTGGACAATTCATGTTAGTTAAGCTTCAGTTTTTCCCGTGGTAAAATGGGGTGAGAGAGAATGCACAGGAGTTGCTGGTTTTGACTCAGACCCCATGAAAATTCTAACAAATAAAATAAGATATCACATCAGCCTACTGACCACCTTTCTAATTCCCATACTTTGGTGGTTCGTCCACAGATACTTATCCGCACATACCACATGGATTCAGCTCCATGGATTTACCCTATTTGGTATTGCAAATCACATTCATCATTCAAGGTCTTCAGCTCGATATGTCACCCTGAGGCTCTATCCCCTGGGACTCCTTCCTGTGCAGCCTAGGTCTTCATTCCCCCGGTTCCCAATCTTCCTGATAACACTCTGCTCTCCAGTGTGATGTTTCTGACTGAGTTAATAACTCAACTTTGTCACTGCAACAGGGCAAATTCTAACTTAAAAATTTTAAGATTCGTAGTGAAATAGCTCCTTACAAAAGGAAACACTTATTTTACATAGCCTATTTTAATTGTTTTTATTATTTATATCTTTTACAGTATTGTGTATTCCCACAGGTTTCCCACCACCAATTCACCTGTGACCACAGTCCCCCGTGCTCCCCTCTCCCCCATTCTGAGCCCCTATCCCCCCTCACTAAATGTCTCCCTTTTATTTGGTTCTCCTATATTCCTGTTATAAGTGAAACTATTTGATATTTTTCTTTTTAAAAGGAAATACTTTTTGTATTCATAAATAAATTTATTTATCCTTAAAATTATACTAAATACAATTAGACTTTTGGTGATTCAGAGGCATTCAGGGTCTTTCAGTGATTATAGCTGTTATGCATATCAATTTTCATTGAATGCCATTGTGAAGGTTTATTGATTATTGCAGTTGGCTACAAGTTGCTCTGAATCCCTGTGATCAAGTCTTACTGTTGTTAGCATCACATCGAGTTTGTGTGCTTACTGTTCTTTATTATCCACTCCTACCGTGAGATTTTCCATTGACTTCTATTGACTCCTATTGACTCATCTATTAATTCTTATAGCGTTTTCAACTGTCTTACTCTTCAATTGCTTATTTATGCAGATGCAATTATTGCTGTTTTCAACTCTACAGATTTTTCCTCCATTACTTAGTTGATTTTAATTCATCTACTACTGTTTTCACCAACTGCTGTCTGTGAAGTAAAGTCAAATAAGTTGTGAACAAACATAGAAGTATACATGCATTTCTTAATCATACTGATGGTAAATTAAACATTGTCTCTCTAACCTTTTGTGACTACATAAAGCACTGAATTAAAAACACAGTCAAATATTATTATGTCAGTTTATTCAACACTTCTAAATGCAACAGTACTTATCGTCTGACAAAGTTATTTAAAGTTTTTTAAGGAAAATTATGAGACAGTGATGGCCCTAGACATAAGCAAAGAAGAGAGTCATTTCCCAACCACAGATGAGTGGATTATGAAGACATGGGATATAGACACAAATACTATCCAGATATTAAAAAAAAAAATGAAACCTTACCATTTGTGATGATATGAGTGGATGGAAGGGATTATTTAAATGAAATAAATGGAGAAAAACAGATAATTTTACTCATATTCAGAATATAGAGAAACAAAGCAGAGAGAAAACATAACTAGACAAAAAAACAAAAAAAAAAAAAACCAAACCCACAGCCTAGAAATATGAGAATTGAGGCTTCCAGTGGGGTGGCGACTAAGGGGGAGGTGACTCAGTGGATTATGGTGGAGAATGATGGGTCCCTTGGAGGTGGGTATGGTGTGCTAATAAACATTCTGAAGAGGTGTGAACCTAAATGCCTAAATCATACTCAGCATTGTAAACAATTACTGTAATAAGAGAGAACTAAGGGAGAGAGGGAGAAAGAAAAAGGGAAGGGGGGAAGAGAGAGAGAGAGAGAGAGAGAGAGAGAGAGAGAGAGAGAGAGAGAGAGA
>PVIJ01010225.1:0-61570 GCA_004024925.1 Scalopus aquaticus | reverse complement strand
GGAAGGAAAAGTGCACAAAATGGAATAGAAAAGAACACAAGGGACCATGGAGATGGATCACGGGTGAATTGGTGGTGGGCTACCCAAGGGGAATACAAAATGTAAAAGACATAAATAACAATAAAAATATATATTAAAAAAAAAGAGAAAGAAATACACTGCTGAGGGAAGCAGCGGGCGAGGCAGGAGAGGTCTGCTGCACCATGTGGGATTCTCCCTGGCTGGGCGTCCAACTCGCATGGCGCGCTGCCGACAGCTCTACAGCGCAGTGCTCTGCCACCCAGGAGGCCCTTAGTTTTTTTTTTTTTTTAAGAAATTTCTTGGGAGAAATTTAAGTGAGATTAGAGCATTATGAGAGTTAGCCAGTGAAGATCAGGGGGGAATATGTCTTTGCATAGGGAACAACATGTACATTTACATGTAAATTTTCCTTGGTAGACTAGGAGGGGTCCAAGGTGAAGATTGTGTTTTCTTTTTCTTTTTTTTTTGCTGGAGTGTATTTTCTTTTCCTGCACTCACCGTATTGAAGTATAATTGGCAAACCTGTATTTATTCAAGGTGAACCAATGTAATAATTATACATATATAGTAAAATGATTATGACAATCAAGCTAATTAACATATCCATAACCTCACAGAGTTACCATTTTTTAAATATGCAAAAATTGTATAAGGAACCAACAGGTACATGAAGAGTTATTCCAACATTACTAATCGTCAGGGAAGCAACTCAAAACCACTGTGAAATATTAACCACAATGAAATGTTAAAATTACTATCATCAAAAAAGATGAGATAGGGCCTCCCTCGTGGTGCAGCGGGTTAAGTCTCAGTACTATGAAGCTATCCAGAGCCATGGCAGCACGAGTTTGATCCCCGGCCAGGACCTTCCCACATGGCACAGCAGACCTCTCCTGTCTCACCCACTGCTCCCCTCAGCAGTGTATTTCAGTCAATCTGCCTGTCCTGCTCCCCACTGTGTCTCTGGTGAACCTCTCATACACACACAACCTCTGGCCTACACTCCAGCTTGTATGCATAAATAAATCAATCTTAAAAAAAAGTAGTTATTAAAAAAAAAAGATGAGATAACACGTGTTGGTGAGGATGTGGAGGAAAGGGGACCTTGTGTACTACTGTTGGGAATGTAAATTGGTGCAGTCACTATGGAAGACTGTATGGAGGGTCTTAAAAAAATTACAGTATGATTACTATATGATTCAGCAGTCCAACTTCTGGGCATTTATCCCAAGGAAATGAAATCAGTGTCTTGAAGAGATAGCTGCACTCCTGTGTTCACTACAGAGAGTGTGTCCTGCCTGGGTTTGTAACCCTAGTACATGGTGTGGTGTGGACACTCCGAATGAATGGAGGAACGAAGGAAGTTTCTCAGTGTAGAGCTACCAGTCAATAGATGGGAGAGAATATTCTTTTGATTGTGAAGTAACTTTACTTTTTCATTCTCCTCAAATGATTTGAACAAACGAATGAAAGTTTTAGGAGCAACCGATAGGTTGGGGAGAAACAGTCTCAGGGGAGAATTAAATTTTTATTTTCTCCAGGTCTGGTGCCTTATGCATTTAGAAAAAAATTGAGGTGACATTCACATAACATAAAATGAACCATCTTATTTTATTGTGTTTTTTTTTTTGCATATAGTAAAATTTACATGTATTTGTTCAAAGGGGAGGTATAGTACATTTTAGTTTCGAGAAAATTTTATATTAAACACATTTTTTGGGCTTAAAATCGAAGGGACTCATTTAATATCTAAACAGCAAGGACATTCATAATCAAGGTTGAAATTTGTCTGTGGTATCATATATTTCTTTATTTTTCTTAGTTATGTAATTTCATTAAAATTTTTTTTTATTGGTTTACAACATTATATATGATTTAGGGTATAAGTTCATACCTCTTCAGATGTATGTTACCACGCGACACCCACCATGAAAGCACCAATCCTCCACCACAGTCCATTGGGCCTCCTCTCCTTTCTACCCCCCCCCCCAATTTGGTAGCCTCAATTCTACAGCCAGATTTCATGGGTTTGTTTTGTTTTTTTATTTTATTATTTAAAAAAAGATTTATTTATTTTTGCATACAAGCTGGGGTGCAGGGCAGAGGTGTGGAGCAGTGAGAGGGCTCAACAGAGACAGAGTAGGGGCAAAACAGGCAGATGGACCGAAACACTCTGCTGAGGGGAGCTGCACTTGAGGCAGGAGAGGTCTGCTGCGCCATGTGGGAATCTCCCCTACTCGCACCTCAGGTGCTGCAGCCATCGACAGCTCCACAGAGCTGCGCTTAGCCAGTTGCGCCACCAGGGAAGCTCAGGTTTGTTTTGTTTTAGTTTTGTCTCTTCTTTTATTTCTTTCTATATCACATCTGAGTGAAATCATCTGGTATTTGTCTTTCTCCTTCTAAATTATTTCATGTAGCATAGTCCCCTCCACTTCCATTTTTGTTGCAAATGGCAAGATTTCATGCTTGTTTTTTATATATATATTTCAGTAGTATTACACCATCTTAATCCAGTCATTTGTTATTGAGCACTTAAGTTTCTTCCATAAGTTGATTACTGTAAATAGTGCTGCAGTGAACATAAGAGTGCACATATCCCTTTGAGTTAGGGGTTTTTATTTTATTTATTTATTTATTTATTTATTTTAAAAAGATTTATTTATTTATGCATACAAGCTGGGGTTAGGCTAGAGGTGGGGGGGTGGTGGTGAGAGGATTCACCAGAGACAGAGTAGGGAGCAGAACAGGCAGATCTTCTGAAATACACTGCTGAGGGGATTAGAGGGCGAGACAGGAGAGGTCTGCTGCGCCATGTGGGAAGCTCCCTGACCGGGGATGGAACTCATGCTGCAATGGCTCTGAATAGCTTCATAGTGCTTTGACTTAACCCATTGCACCACTAGGGAGGTCCTGAGTTAGGGGTTTTTAGTCTCCAGGTAGATATGTAGGAGTGGAATTTCTGGGTCATATGGTAGATTTAATGTTTTGAGAAACTTCCATACTGTCTTCCATAGGGTCTGGACTAGTCTACATTCTCACCAACAGTGTATGAGGGTTCCCCCCCCACACCCTTGCCAGCACTAGGTACCTGATACTTCTTTATTCTTTTCCCCCATCAGTACATGACAAGTTTATTAAGGAATGGAGTAGAAAGGAAAGCAAGACACCTGCATTGACACAGGCGGGCAGAAAGCTGAGAGTACCAGGTATTTCTTACATATTGTTTTAAACCATAGGTTAAACTATGGTTACAGAATTATTGCACAGGAATTTATTGAAGGTATAATACCCTTACTTAGTATGCTGGACTTATGGTTTAATCCTCTACAAATTCAAAATAGTATTATGATATGAAACAGCAGAATTATTTTAACCCTGATAACAATCTTTGGAGCAAGTCCTTCATTGTATTTTTCTAGAGACCTCACTTCAGATAAGTGTTTAATATCAAATAGTTAGGAAATGATTATATCATTAAAAATCTGATTGTTTAGACCCCAATATTTTGAATATGTATGTTTTGCAAGACACTTGCAACTAAACTACAAATTTTGACAGTGTCTTGACTACAACGTTAGAAATAAAGAAGATCTTTAAGAAAACACATTTCCAGATCGTACTGCCATTGTGCAATGGAGCTGTTCTCTGAAGTCTAAGAGACCTGTTTACTCGGAAAACTCAGCGATTCAGCCTTTATACGCAACAGAGTTTCAGTTTTCCTTCTAAGCATTCCTTTACTAATTTTTCCAAAGAGGAAAAAGATGGTCATCTGCATCTTCTGGCACATTGCTCATGGTAGAATTTGCAAGTTCAAAAAGATATTTGTATTTCTTCCACTTAGACCAGCTGCATTAAAAATTTGCTCAGGGCCAACATAGTTAGGATTCTTGTTCCGATATATAGCAACACACTAAAGGATTTTATTGTGAAATCTCTTGGATAAGAAACTACTGTTGTGCTCATTCCTTTCTGAAGTCAAGGTATGCTTTTACTTTTTCCTTTCCTGCTGGCAGGCTGTATAAACACTTCCCACCCCTTCACCAACACTGATTACATCAGCCAGAATAACAACCACCCAAAGATACTAGGTTCTAATTATTGGAACCTGCAAATACTACCTCATTTGAAAGAAGGGTCTTAAGCAGACTGTTCACATAAGCATCTTATGTGATCCTGAGATGAAGACAGATAATTTTGGGTTATTCTTTTGGGCCTAAAGGCTATCACAGTAGTCCTTATAAAGGAGAGGCAGAGGGAAGTTTGACAGACCCAGAAGAGAAGGTGATATGAAGATGGAAGCATTCCACTTAAATCAGCTACCTAGAATAGTCTAATTCATCAAGACAGAGAATTGAAAGGTGGTTACCAGTGGCTGGGAGAAGGGGAGAATGAGCAGTTGTTTAATGGAGACAGAGTTTTAGTTTGGGAAGATGAAAAAGTTCTGGAGATGGATGGTGGTGATAATTGTATAATAATGTGAATGTACTTAATTCCACTGAATTGTACACTTAAAAATGGTTACAATGGTTTATTTTATATTATAAATATATAACTGCATGCGCACACACACACACACACACACATGCACGCAGAGATTGGAGTGATGCAGCCACAAGCCAACGAATGCTGGTAGCTATCAGAAGCTGTAAGAGACAAGGAAGACTCGTTCTCCTGAATCTCAAAGTGTGGGTCTGTTGCCACTTTGATTTCAGTCCTGTGAAGCATATTTTTGGATTTTGGTTTTCCAGATCTGTGAGACAATAGATTTCTATTGTTTTAAGTCTCCAAATTTGTGGTGATGTTACAGCAGTCACAAGAAACGAACATACTGCTACACCTGAACTTGGCAAGAAGAAAAAGGAAAAGGAGAGAAAATCATAATACTCCCTCATCCTTGCCTTCTCTTTGTCATTGCAACCCCTTCACACCATCATCTTAGTTGGACCATAGGTACCTGAGACAGTCCTTGTCCACGCATTTTTCAGATATTCAAAGGGAGGGTGCTGGATGTCAAGCTGGATGTGAGCTGTCCATGGTTACTGCTGGTTGGTGAGTGAGCTGAGATTCAAACTGATAATGTGCATCCCCTCCCCAGACAACATCCCAAACTTAGCACAGAGCACTTAAGCTGCTGATCTCACTGCGTGACAAGCTGGGGAGCTGGTCATCTCACCATGGAGTCACTTGCCCCCAAACAGTTTGGCCAGCGAGCACTTGGATACTGCACTTGGGGAGCCTTCTGGAGAGGAGTTCTGGACTCCTGCAGGAACACGTGGGACTCCTGGACATATGAGTAGTGTGGAGAGAGGTAGAGAAGAGGAGACAAGATAATTCACACTTAGTAATGCGTCGTTACCTTTCAAGTCCTTGGTTCCTATCCTGCCATCTGTAGATTTTAGCTTAGTGACCCCAAAGTTATTTGAATATTCTTCTCCCAGAAGTCAGGTTTAGCTGTGTATCTGTGGGCACCTGACTTTTCAAACTGAGGACTTCAATCTGACCACAAATTGTGAATCTGTGTGCAGTCTCAGATGGGATCTGCTTCTTGCTCTCAGGCCTGTCTTTCCTCATCAAGATCATCCTTCCCAGGATTTTTGGTCAGCTTTCTTCTTTCTTTGGGATTCTGATGACAAGATATCTTTTAGTGACCAAATCTCGGTTTGGTTGGCACCAATGAGGGCAGGAGAGAGGCCAACAAGATCTTTACTAATGAACAATGACCCAGCAGCTCTGGTCAGCCGTGGGGCCAGCAGAGCATTCATTATACCATGTTCTTCTGAAAGCATCCATTCAGGAGAAAACAGTTTCTTCAAGTTAGATTGTACAACATGATTTTTAAAAGGTGTGCAGTATGATGATTTAGCATGTTTATACATCATGGAATGAATACCACAATCAAGTAAACTAACAGATCCATCAATTCACATAGCTATTCTCTCTCAAGTATATGATACAGTATTTTTGGCTACTATCACCATGCTGTACATCTTATAACTGAAAGGTTGTCCCTTTTTACCAACATCTCCTCATTTCCTGTACCCCACACCCCTGGCAACAACCCTCTACTCTCTTTTCACCTTTTTAGATTTCATATATAAGTGAGATTATAAAATATTTGTCTTTCTCTATCTGACTTATTTCATGAATCATAATGTCTTCAAGGTCCACAGTGTCACAAATGATGAGATTGCTTTCTTTTTATCACTGAATAATATTCCATTATATATCTCTGTAGCTACCGCACTCTCACACATCTTTATCCACTCATCCACTGATGGACCCTTAGGTCACTTCTATGTCTTGGGTATTATCTAAATTGCTGTGGGGAACATGGGAATATAGGGAGCTCTTTGACATAGAGTTTTCTTTTCCCTGGTTATATTCCCAGAAGTAAAATCGCTGGATCCTATGGTAGTTGTATTTGTAATTTTTGGAGGATTTCCAAGTTTTCTTGGGTTCAAGGTGTTCTTTTAGAAGATACCAATGAGGAAGTGAAATTGCAACATGGCCTCAGGTAAACTGGGGGTCGCCATGTGGGGAGTTACTTGCTGATGACAAGCCATTTATTTATTTTTATTTGTAGTCCCAGCTGGTCCCTCCCTCTGCCCCCCTTACTTGCCCTCTTCTGGTATGCCCCTCACACCTACCTTACCTGGCTCAGTAGTTTTCTTTCAGGGCCCTCCTCAAATCAGACTTTTTCCAGGCTTTCCTCCCTTATCCCCAGGCTAAAATTCTTGGTAGAAATTTGGAGCATTAGTTCACATGTTACAGTGCTAGTTTTATAGAACTTTGTCTCATTTTTGATGATGGTCTATCTCCTCCACTGGGTTGGAAACCCTGAGAGGCCAAGGACCCTCTGAATCTTGTTCACAACTGTATCCCCAGTGTGGCACATGTCACATGGCACACAGAAGCTTCTCTCTTGTTGCAAGAATGAATGAATGAGTGCATGCATTTTTCTGGCCTTTTTCTGGTCACCATCCTTTTCCTTCTCTGACGTGGAAAGGTCAAAGGACAGTTCTATCTCTCCTCTGAAGTCCCTTAGCACTTTCAGTCATCCCTCCTATTCACTTTTTGGATTTGCTTATTTCCACAGATTTCATTTTTGGAACTTGTCCTGGGCTGGCTGCCTACAGCGGGGAGTTTAGGACTAGACTTTTTCTGTGGGTATGTTCAGTTCCAGACTAGACCAGAAGTTCCCTGAAGGCAGGGACTGTGCTTGCCATAGATCCAGGTGAAAAAACTGCCGAATGCAGGACATGGCAAGCCATGGCTGACTCTAAGCAGAGTTAAGAGCACTGCTACCAGTTTCCACAGAAGAAGAATTTCTTATCCCTTGGGAAGGCTTTTTGCTGGACCCTGGACATGACCTCATATGGTTTCCAATCCAAGGGGCTGGGTGGGGGAAAATGGGGAAGATTGCAGCCTCAGTGAGAAGAACAATCATGAAGAAGTAGGTGAGTAGATCTCAGAGACACGAAGATGCAAAGGAGCAGCTTGTTGACATTTGGGCAGTGGATGGTGTCTGGTAGTGGGCAGGGAGGCATACCAGAGTCCTGGCAGTGTTTGTGTGGTCTCGTCTCTTCCTTGTACCTCATGAGGGAGTAAAGCTCCCCTCTCCTGCTCTGTGGCCTCCAGTCCCAGCCCCTGAGAGCACCCCTCAGCCCTCTCTCTGAACTGTGCTGGCCGGTCCTGACCTCAGCCATTGGTTCATTGTGTGACCTTGTTTGAGTCTTGCCTCTCAGCTTTCTTCATTCTGAGTTGGGCTTTTCACCTTAGACAGGCTTCCCGATGGCCAGGCTAGAGTTTCCAGGAAGGGTCAGGCTTGGCTGAGCACCTTGTAAAGGATTTGCTACTATCTTCCTACCCACTTCACTTGGGAAGGCTCCCAAACCACATTGCTGGGTGAGGCACAGGGCTAGGAAATTGCTCCTAATGGGATCCCCGTCCCCATTCTGAGTTTCTTCCTCCCTACAGTGGCGTGTCACTGCCCCTAAGGGCAAGGCTGTGGAGGGGGAATCAGTCAGGTGGGTTGGTGGGTGACCATCTCTGTGGTCATGAGATTGTGATTGCACTGAATTTCATTTTATTGAGGTAACATCAGTTTGCAACATTATATAGGCTTCAGACATGTAGTTTCTCACTCTGCGACTCTTGCACACTGCTCCCACCACCCAATGTCCAATCATCGTCCAAGCTGATCCTTCCCTCCTCCTCGGGCCACCCTCATTTTGTTGTCAGAGTCTCAGGGTGTGTTATTGTTTGATTGCTTTTGCTTTTCTTTATGTTCCACAAATAAGTGAAATCATATGGCGTTTGTCTTTCACCTTTTGACTTCTTTTTTAAAAAAAGATTTATTTCTTTATGCATGCAAGAGCTGGGGTGTAGGCCAGAGGTGTGGGGTGGGGGTGAGAGGATTCACCAGACAGAGTGGGGAGCAGAAAAGGCGGATCCACTGAAAGACACTGCTGAGGGGAGCAGCGGGTGAGACAGGAGAGGTCTGCTGCGCCATGTGGGAAGCTCCCTGGCTGGGGATTGAACTCATGCTGCATTTGTTATGGATAGCTTCATAGGCTGAGACCCAACCCCTTGTGCCACCAGGGAGGCCCAACTTATTTCATTTAACATTCAAGGTCCATCCAGTTTATTGAAATGGTAAGATTCCTTCTTTTTTATGGCTGAATAATAGTGTGTGTGTGTGTGTGTGTGTGTGTGTGTGTGTGTGTGTGCGTGCATGTGTACATTCCCAGATGGATATGTACATATACCCGATTGGGCTGAATTTTAACAGCCGTACCCAAACAACTTCAGGTTTTCCCCAGAATGTTCTCCACGGAGACCAAGAACTTGGATGATTTTTAGGACCTGTCCTGCACCCATTTTGCACTTGGGAATCCGGGTCCACAGAGGGCACGGAACTGGTCCCAGGTCAGATGGCAGGTGACATAAAGCCTCTCCACCCCGGGCAGCCTGGTTTCTCAGTGGCGCGGCTGCCGCTCTGCCCTAGGTGTGGCTCCAGCGCAGGTAAGGAGGCAGCCCGGCCCGGTGTCTGCTGCGCGAGGACAGCAGGTCTTTGTGCCAGGCGGGCACCACCCCCTGGCCAGCCCTTTCCAGCTCAACAGGGCACCTTACCTGCGGGCAGCCGCCCCCGCCCCCGCCCCCGCTGACAGCCCCACTGACTTTTCATTGCATGCTCTGCCCGGGAGCCGCTCCCGACGGCGCGGCAGCACAGAGCCCGCAGCACTGCCCTGCTGCGGGGACTTCTCGGCCGCCCTCCTCTGGCTGATCATTAACCCGGAGGCCATATAAGAGCCGGAGCCTTGGGCGGGAGGCACGCATCGCCGCCGCCGCCGCCGCCGCCATGGACGTTACCACCGGGAGCCCGGTGACCAACGGCACCGGAGAGCCCCTGCCTGCCTACATGCTCATCCGGAATGCAGCCGACATCTCTGTCATCGTCATCTACTTTGTGGTGGTGATGGCTGTCGGTCTGTGGGTACGTGGGGGTCCAGGGAGGTCGACTGAGGGAGCGAGGGCCAATGGGAGGGACGAGGGGGCGCACGGAGGAGCGAGAGGGGTGAGTTTGAACTTGGAGGAGGGCTCAAGGGTCTGCGGAGCAGCGTGGAAATAACTTGGACACACTTGAGAGGAGTTCGGGGCGGGGGGGGGGCACTGTGAGGGGCAGGAGGTAAGCAGAAGTGAGAGGAAGCTGGTCAGGAAGGCCCAAGCAGGTCTGAGCAGAAGAGGAGGGTGGGAGATAGGAGAGGCTTGGGGGATCAGCTTGGATTTGCAGGGAGGGTCAAGGACTTGGGAGATGAACCACAAAGAGGTGACTACTACCTTGCCTCAGTCGTCCACTTTCAGATGGAAAAGAAAGAGCGTGGAGCGGAAAGGACAGGCGCTTGTGCCAGCTGCAGGTGCCCGAGGCAGCCCAAGGCCAGGCTGCCTGCTGTCCTCTTCCTGGGAAAGACTGGCCCCAGGCCTGGTGTCCTGGGATGCCAGGGGCCCTAGTGAGTTAGAGTTGGGAAAGCTGGGTGAAAAGGAGGAGGAGAAAAACTGCAGGTGTCTTGTCTGGGGAGAGGGAAATGAGTGTGGTTCCACTTTGGGACTCTGGGAATACACCAAACCAGAGAAACTTGTTTTTAGCAGCTTAGAACTTGGAAATTTCACTATGACAGACTGGCACACCCAGAGACTAGAAGAGGAGGTGTTTTAGATGTGCAGATAGTCCAGCCATTCTCAAAAGCTGCCAAGAAGGGTGACAGGCTGGGAGACTGCAGTGCCAGCAGTGTTGAAAGGCTTTTTCTGACTTAGAGGAGAGTGGACATTTCAACCTTTCCATGACCACTGAATTCTTTTGCAGGGATAAAAGGAAGTGTTTCACTTTTTAAAAGGGAATTGTAGAAACCAGATGTGACTGAACAAGCCTCCTCAAGGCTCACCAGGGATTAGTGTGACTGACTCCCTCAATACTCTCAGCTTTCCAGAAAATAGTGGCAAGTGTCCAGCTGGGACCTGAGAGTCTCAGGTTTAGTTGCAACTTTGACGTAGTTTCAGCCAGGCGACCGTGGGTAACCCACCTCACCCTCAGTTTACTCAAGTGTAAAACAGTCTTTCCTAGTCATAAGACTCCCCAAGCCCTTTGTGGAACATAGGAATCTTTAAAAAAAAAAACCAAAACATACAACAAAACACACTTATATTTGTCCTCCAGTGTTTAAGTCAGATTTGAAATAATTTTGTCCTTTTAAGTAAAATGGGCAAGGTGGTCAGCTGGATAGGATGGACATCTTCACAAAAATCGAGAAGAGGGGAGGGGAAAGGGAGAGGTCTAATTCCCATTTTACGGACGAGACAGTGGAAGCTTCATGTGATTCGGATTCACCTAAGACTGCAATACCTGAAATTGTTTCTTGAACTCAGGTCTCTTGCCCCTTGGTTTTTCTATGATACCAGCAGCTTTGCCACCTGGCCTGCCTTTCCCCCTGGAGCCCATCCAAGCCTTTAAGTATCGGAGTCAAGATGTGAACCCATCATTCGCTAGCTGTGCTGTACTACCTGTTTCCCAGACAATCACTGATAATCTCCTTACCCTAACTATCTCATTTTAGCCCTGCTAGTCCTGCTGATGGTGGTGTTTACACTTGTCAAATATTTGTGCACCCATATCACTTGTCCTGTTAAATGCTACTTAATGAGCCTGCTAGTATTGGTTTACATTTAATCTTTCCCCATTAGTCAGTGCCTCTGGACCCTGATCGTTTAACATGCTGGATTTCTTCCAGTTTACATTCCTCTTTTTTTCTGGAGTGTTTTGGTTTAGGGACAGGAATCCCGACTGCTGACCATCTCTGTGGTCCAGGCCCATTGTGCTTCTTCAACTTAGAAAAGACACCCACAGCTAACATCCATCGGTCACTATCCTCATCTCTTCCAAAATTGTTTTGTTTTGTTTTATCCTCTTTTAATGCTGCCCCATCCCATTTGCTCCACGGGCTTGAGCTTATTATTTCTTCAGTGTTTAGTTCCATTTTCATTCATCATCTCTCAGTTTGTTTCTTGGAGAATTTTATATTGTGTCTTTTTTTATTTATTCATTTATTTGTAAGTCATGCTGTATCAAGACCCTTCCATCCAACTATGTCTCCCTGTAAGCATTTCACCCGCTGCTCTGTTTTGCTGCCCATCTCTTATCTCTCTCTTTGGCAATAGTGAGGTGGATCCCTTTTCCTCGGGGAAGAGAAATCTAGTTGCCTTGCCAGTAACAAAAATGTTGGAAAGATGTTGCCATTGGCATCTTTTGCATGGACCACATCAAAAGAAGCAGTGTGTCTCTCTCTGTTGGCAATCGCACCAGCTCTTCCCAGGCTGGCACCTCCAGTTGCTAAGCACAGGTCATCAGTGTCAAACTTGATGAAATCTGTAATCCTGCCAGTTTTCAAATCAATCTGAATGGTGTCATTCACCTTGATGAGGGGAGCAGGATAGCAGATGGTATGAGCATCATGTGTGACCAGAGGAGGAAATCCACAATATTTTTCTCACTTTACACAACTTATACTTGGTCTCCTTGGGTGTAATGTGATGAACAGCAGATCAATCCTTGGTATCATAAATGAGTTGGAAAGTCTCTCCAGAGTTGTCAGTTCTGATGACATCCATAAGACGAGCAATGTCGGTTGTATCAGTGCCATCGACCTTAATGACCCACTGCATACAGATCTTTACCTTATGTCGTGTTAGAGCATACTTGAACCTGTTCCTTAGGGAAATGATTTGGGGGAGACATTTTGTGGGAACTGGTGGATGGATGAGGAGCAAACATCCCCATCAGTTTATCTAGCATCCAATGCTTTGGAACCCCAACTTGCTTCAGATGCATCTTGGGACCCTGAGTCATGGCTGCGCTAGCCATGGGAAGCTATGTTGTGTCTCTATAAGCTTAATGTATGGCATTGTTTTTTCTGGAAGATTTCATAGAGCTGTCCTGAAATCCCTTATTCCAGGCATTGTATGACTCACATGCCAGTTCTGGCCCATAGCTTGTTTTTGTATGACCCACAAGTTAAAAATGGCTTTGATACTTTTAAGGGGTTGTAAAAAAAATACAAAAAAAACTAACACCCTGAGGCAGAGATCACATGTGTTTCACAAATCCTAAAATATTTACTATTCTGGGTCTCCCTTTTTTGTTGAGGTGACAATAGTTTACAACTGTGTATGATTTAGAGGACTGGACTCCTACCTCCTCAGATAAATGTCACCACACCACACCGACCACCAAAGCAGCCATATCTGGTCTTTTTTTTTTTTTTAAACAGAAAAAGATTGCTGACCCTTATCTTATGCAATCATTGCACTAATAGACTCCTAATATTCTTCCTCTAAGTGCTTCATTTCTGCAGCCAACTTGGAAATGTTTGTGTCTGCGCTGCAGACCCACTTTTTTGGTCTCCCCAATCCTTATAGGGGTAGATATAGTGCAAAATGCCTCTGGAAGTGCCTACTGAATGTGGCTGACAGACTGCAGAATGCCTGCCTCCCCAGATGCTCATTTCCAGGAGTGTTCAAAATGGGATATGGGGGGATGCTTGGAGAGGAATGGCCCTCCTGGGGGAGCTCAACCTCCCCAACTTACAGATGAGGCTAGAATGAGTGACCAGAAGTCACTCAGATGAAGCAGCAGCAGAGCTGGGACTGAAATCGGGGCTTATGATGCCAAAGACAATGCTCTTTCCACCACCTCACCTCCCCCCTGCCCTTAAGACACTATCCTTTCTGGTTAATACCCTCTCCATGGTCCTTACCACCTCTTAGGTTGCTTTGATGGTGTTCTTGTGGTGCTGAATTCCTTCTTTCTTCATATTTTCATGAAGTGTAGACCTGAAGTGTAAGAAGTTTAATGCTCTTCATTCTATGCTCAAATCTCTACCTTAACCTGTTTGACAAGCTGTCAACAGTCTTTACTGAAATGCTTTCAGTAGAAACTCTTCCCCAGAGGCTTCCAAATCCAAACAGCTTTGATAGCAAGAACATTCTTTCTAGTACTGAGCTCAGATCTGATGTCCTGGAGCTTTTCCCACTGCAGCTGGCTGTCCCTCACACAGCCTATGCAGAGTGAGTCTGTCCCACTTCAGGTGTCAGAAGATGATAGGGCACACTTAAGTCATCTCTTCTCCAGACCTAATACCACCCAATTTCTTAAATTCTGGAGTTCTTATTTCATTGAAAATAAATTATGGGTTTATAACTGTGCTTCTTTTGCCAGTGTGCTTCCAACTGTACAACCGTTCTCTTCCATATGCAGGGTAGATAAGCAAATCTGATGCATAGTTTACAAAGTCGGTTCTGGAACCTTAGAGCTTTCCATTGAGCATCTCTTGAGAGCCTTTCCATGTGTAGGGAGTGAACAGTAGGGAAGGACAGAGGCAGGGCACAGGAGCTGCAGTGCATGCCCCCGGAAGTACCTACTGAATGTGACTGCCAGACTGCACAATGCCTGCCTCCCTGGAGGCTCATTTCCAGAAGGAGTGTTCAGAGTGGAGTATGGGGGCGACGAGTGGAGGCAGAGGGTGCTGAGAAACCCCTTTGTTTAACTTTTGGTTGTCTGTGCACCATGAACAAGATATTATGCTAGGAGGCATTGCAAATGTATAAAATGATGACCACAATCAAGGTAACGATCATATCCACACTGCCTTCACATGATTATGCTTTTTTAAAAAAAAAATCGTGGTGAGAACACTTAGGAGCAACTGTCTCAGCAAATTTAACTCTTCAAAACAGTATTGTGAACAACAGTCACCACGCTGTGTATTAGATCTCCTGAACGTATTCAGCCCATGCGGCAGAATATAGTAACATAAAGTAAAACCGTTACGTCAGTCACGAGGAGGAATAAATAGGTGGTGTGCTGTAGGTAGTCTCAGGAGGGAGAGAATTATGTCTGGGATTGGGGAGGCGGAGGCTTTTGTAGGGAAGTGCTAGGTAAGGCTTTGTGGGGAAGGTGTTTGAGGGGCTTTGTGGGTAGATCTAGAGGATCTGTGCTTGAACATTCCAAAGAGAAACAACCCTGGTGTAGATACACCTCTCCTCACCTTTTATCCATCTCTGATATGTTCCTGAATTTGTCCAGCTCCCCACTCTAGTCTCTACCCTAATATTCTTCCTCTAAGTGCTTCATTTCTGCAGCCAACTTGGAAATGTTTATGTCTGCGCTGCAGACCCACTTTTCTGGTCTCCCCAATCCTTCTAGAGGTAGATATATCAACCTTCTTTGACTTCAATATGACCTTTAGAATGGCCTTTTCTGGGCCAACTGTTGAGTCTTTAGGAGTTATTTCTGTTTTGGCCTTCATTGCTTTCTCTGCTCCTTAGGTCTCTTAGTTCTCTCGCTATTTCCAGAAAAACTGCTGCAGAGTCCTCAAGAGTATGCCCTATGGGAGGGAGCACACTGCCAGAGTCCAGAAAGATCTGAGCTCTGCTGTCCCTGACTCGCACACAGCGGTGGTCAACAGGTCTCTGTTGATAGTTTGGATACATGCGTGGCCCTAATCGGTGTTGTCATTTAATGACAAGTAATGTTTCTAACAAGCTCCTTTCTTATCCCCAGAGAGGAAAGTTGTGAATAAAGTTTGAGCGTCTAGTCATTTATGTAATATTTAGTATGAGGGCTGTGCATCTCCAGAGAATTTTTCTTCTTCTTCTTTTTTTTTTTTTTTTTTTTTTTTTTTTTTTTTGTTTTGTAACAGCCCTAGTGTGGGACATTTAAACCATATATTTCACTCAAGGTGATATTTCATTTTACCCTGATGATGTGGTAAGAAGGGCATAAAAGTTCAATCTTCTCCTGCTTGCCAGATAAACCCATCAGGTGGGGTGACTTTCTTGAAACCAGCCTGGTTTCAAGAGGTGTATCTACTCAGAGCTAGCACTGCGGTGCCCTGTTTAAACTTCCTGAGCCTCAGTTCTTTGTCTGTCAGATGAGCACCCTGCCTCCTTCATGAGTAAACTGGAGCTCCAGGCGGCTCAGGAACGTGAATGTGTTTCCTAAAGTGAAGTGGGTAGAAGAAAGCGTGAGTATATGGGAACATATGTCCATTTGTCTGGCAACGTCACTCTGTTCTTTTTTTCCATTAAATTTTTGATCATTTCCTCCCCAGGCTATGTTTTCCACGAATCGTGGGACGGTTGGAGGCTTCTTCCTGGCAGGCCGAAGTATGGTGTGGTGGCCGGTAAGTTTTCTCTGAAATACTGTTTACTTAGCTACAGTATGCCCTGCAGGAGCACATTTTGTTTTTGGCTTTGGGTGGTTGTGATTCTTCTTTTCTCTCTTAGATCCTTGATAGTGGATAGTGGATCTGCTCACCGCATCTCTGGGGGCATCTTTGATCTCTTGTGGAATGGGAGTAGTCTTTAAGGAAGTAATGCTTGAAATTCTTCAAGGGATTAATAGAGGAAAAGACCGCACAAGGTGGGCAGTGTGGAGAAACAAAAAGAACACATAGACTGAGGTGATCTTAGCTGATCACCTGAGCTTCCGCTTCTGTATCTGTGGAATGGGGATGGTAATATTTACCTTCTAGGAGTGGTAGAAGTGGAGACCTCTTATGGGGTAGAAACTCAGTGCACAGTAGTTCTTTTGCTACCTTTTTGCTACTCTAAGTCCCATAGGGGAGAAAGTTTATCTGACCTACTGCCAAAGCCTAACACAGTGCCTGATAGAAAGGAGGTCCTCAATAAATTCTCATTGCGTGGATAGAGGAGGGCCCCCCGCCATTTCCAATTAGTTTTTTCATCTCTTGGGGGATTGTGTATTTTGTTTATTTAAGAGGGATTTCCCCTGACACTTGTTCATGGGCAGAACTATCCCAATCAAAGAACATGTGCTTGGGTGGAAGGGCAATGGGAGGTCCCTTTCTCATATCAGCACAGGGCTCTGGCTGATATATAAGTTCAACCCAGTGACCCTCTCAACCCAGGGTTCTCTCTTATGGAAAAAATTGGTTGAACAAATCAACCAAATTGCACAACTCTGTACACTTAAGATACAAACAAGACTGACTGGTGAAAGATGGGCTAATGAGGCATACACACAAGGAGAAGAGTGGCAGCTATGAGTCGACTGGAGGAAGAGGTTCAAGATGGTATAGAAAGTAAAGTCACTGTCATATGCAAAACATGGAGAGAAATTACCAGAAAATCACACCACATCCTGCAATTGGTGTTTGACCCTTTATTTAGGGATAGATTCTAATGACTGGCACCTTCACAGTTGCTTGGGTTACCCCTCAAGTTATTTGTATTGTATTTTAAGGTGGCCAGGAATGCTGGGCAGATGCTGATTTCTGTGGTGGGGTTCCTCATGGTTGTCTCCCTCATACTTTTTGTCTTGTGCTTTGTGATTCTTTTTTTTTTCTTTTAAAGATTTATTTATGCACACAAAATCTAGGGTGTAGGCCAGAGGTGTGGGGGGTGAGAGGATTACCAGAGACAGAATGGGGAGCAGAACAGGCAGATCCACTTAAGTACATTGCTGAGGGGAGCAGCGGGTGAGTCAGGAGAGGTCTGCTGCGCTGTGTGGGAAGCTTCCTGGCTGGGGATCTAAATTGTGCTGCAGTGGCTGCTGAGAGCTTCATAGTGCTGAGACTTAACCCCTTGTGCCACCAGGGAGGCCCTGGAGTTGGGTGTTTTCCTAAAAGCAGCAGCTCTGATCCCCAAGTTCAAGACAAAGCTGGGATATTTCCTCTGGAACTACACTGTCGAATGAGGTAGCCATGCTGACTATTTAAATTAAAATTAGATAGATACAGTTAAACATTTCTTTCCTTCGTCACACTCACTATATTTCAAATGTTTAATAGCTGCATGTGAATAGAGGCTAACATATTAGGCCTAAAGTAGTTCCGTTATTGTAGAAAGTTCTATTGCACATTACTGCTCCATAGATTTTAAAGCCTAGGTTAGCATGTAATCTTAATGAACTTGAGTTCTGCTAAATCACAGAGCTGAATAGGACCTTGTAGTTTAGTTTAATTTGAAAACAGTATACTCCCCCCTACTGATGCTTCAGCGCCTCCTACAGTAAACCTGCCAAGCGCTCATCCGGCTCAGCCATGCATTTTGCGTCTGGTTCCCTGTCTCCCAAATCCTCACTATGAAGAGAAGCTCATATTTCCTCATGTCAAATTTCTAGGGTAGATTTATTGGGTTTAAGACCTCAGCTTCCATCCTTAGGAGACAGGTGTTTGGGGTTAGGCTCGGGAACACCTACAATCTTAATTGGAGATGATATCTTTCTTCCTGATGGCACTCAAGTGTGGGTCTGGACTGAGCAAGGCAGAAGGAGGAATGAGCCCTACCCAAAGCAGGTAGGGTTCAATGGTTCATGGGGATTTCCTGTGGGGGTGTTGTTTTCCTTACTCATCTCTCAGCATTGGATTATGCTAAACAACAGAGAAACCTAGTAGCATTCTTCTTTGGTGCAGAATTCACTGCTTCCTTTATGAAACTGACTTTTTTTCCTGCAACAAGTTTCTACCTAAGGCATCATGCACTTTCATGAATGCTTTCTAAACCTGTCCAGGAATCAGAATTTCCTGAGGATGGAAGCTGAGATCTTAACCCCAATAGGTCTACCCTAGAAATTTTACATGAGGAAACAGGAGTTTCCCATTGTAGTGAGGATTTGGGGGAGAGGAAGCTAGAGGCAAACTGCATGGTTGAGCCTGGATGAGCCTGGGTATGCTTTCTAAAAATCCAGATTTCTGGGCCACATTCCAGACCTACTAAATTAAAAATAAACAAACAAAACAACACAAAGAAAATCCAAAAAATCTTAGGAGTGGTTCCCAGAAACCTGCATTTGATGAAAAGCTTCCCAGATGCTGTTGGTGATCTTGCGGGGCGAGTCCTGGGGGGAAATGGGGTTGACTCAGTTTGTGAGTTCTTACCCACACACCTAAGAATACAGGGCAAAACTCAAAGCAGACATACAGAGAGAAATTTTTTTTAAAATTTATTTATTTATGTATACAAGAGCTGGGGTGTAGGCCAGAGGTGGGTAGTGGTGGGGGGGGTGGTAGTGAGAGAGAGGGGAGAAAGAGTGGGGAGCAGAACAGGTAGATCTTCTGAAATACACTGCTGAGGGGAGCAGCAGGCGAGGCAGGAGAGGTCTGCTGCGGCATGTGGGTTAGCTCCCTGGCTGGGGATCAAACTCGTGCTGCAGTGGCTGCTGACAGCTTCATAGGCTGAGATTTAACCTGTTGTGCCACCAGGGGGGCCCCCAGAGATAAATTTTTTTAGAACTTCAACAGAATTTATTTACATATGGGGTAAGAAGAGGGAGAGAATGGGAAATTAACTGTGGTCAGATGTTGTCTGTCCTGTCTGCCGATGACATCAACTGAATAGAGAACAGTGCAAATCAGAAGCCAGCCTGTGTCCTGTCTTTCAAAATCCACGTGGCACCTCCGCTGCTGCCCCTAGTTCCCAGCAGTCCCATTCAGGAGGTCAGAGGTGGAGTCCTATGATTTGGCTGTTGTAAATCTCTGGCTCAGAAGCTGTTCCTCTTGCAATGATGAGGCCAGTTTGATGACACTGTTTTATTTAGACTCTTATCTATCCAGTCAGATTTACTGAAGACATCACATTTGTTAGGGACTCTCGAATAGGGAAACAGTGACATTCCCATCTCTGAGGGAATATTTTGTGGTAGAGCAAGCATGGACTATGAAATCAGCACATCTGATCTCCCTCATCTACTAGCTATGTGACCTCGGGAAAGGCAATGAACTTCCCCGAGCTTCAATTCCTACCTCATTAAAAAGAGAGAAGAGAGTATCTACTTTGGAGGGTTCCTGACAGGGCTACATGTGACGGCGCACATAAGGTCGTCGGCATGATCCTTGACCAGTGCTCAGTAAACGGGAATGTTGAGAAATGCCAGGAATGTCAGGAGTGCTGATGTAACTATCCACCTGGCATCTCTCTGGTGGGCAACTCCACTGGTGCCCAGTTAATGCAGTAGACGTTTACATGACGTTATTGGTGCTGCTTCACTGTAATTTAACTTTCAGATCGACTGTGAATAAGCATGATTCAGAAGTATACTTATTTAGACGACTGTAAGCCGTCAATTCAGGTTACATATTGAACACATTTCAACATTTCTGAAATTGGCTTCGTGCTCTAATCCGTCAGTGGCATGCCATAGCATAAGTGGCAATGCTTTTCTTTCTTTGGGATGGCATGGTGTCTTACCTGGTATGGCTTACAATCACTGGCATCTTAGATGTGATAAAGTATGATTATTATATTCTCAAATCATGGTTTTAAAAATTATATTCCCTTCAAGGCTCTGCAGAAATGCCCCAGGGGCTGCCCTTACCCTCCTTTCCAGCTACACAACTTCTAAAATATTTTATATAAGGGGAATCTGCTACAATTTTGTTTGAGAACAAGGTTCCACTAACTTACAAAGTTTAAAAACTGTTAATTTAGAAGAAAAACAAGCACAGTGATTTCCATTCTGAAATTTAAAATGGTTTAAAAACACTGAAGGTCGGGGCCTCCCCGGTGGCACAGCGGTTAAGTGCTGCGCTGTGGAGCTGTCGGCAGCGGCGACGCGAGTTCGACGCCCGGCCAGGGAGAATCCCACATGGCGCGGCAGACCTCTCCTGCCTTGCCCGCTGCTCCCCTCAGCAGTGTATTTCTGATCTGCCTGTTCTGCTACCCGCTCTGTCTCTGGTGAACCCTCTCGCCGCCCCACGCCTCTAGCCTGTACCCCAGCTTGTATGTATAAATAAAAAATAAATCTTTAAAAAAAAAAATAAAAACACTGAAGGTCCAGGGCCTCCCTGGTGGCGCAGCGGTTAAGCGCAGCGGTGTGGAGCTGTCAGCAGCGGCGACGTGAGTTCGTGGTAGTGAATTCGACGCCTGGCTGGGGAGATTCCCATATGGTGCGGCAGACCTCTCCTGCCTCGCCCGCTGCTCCCCTCAGCAGTGTATTTCTGATCTGTCTATTCTGCTCCCCACTCTGTCTCTGGTGAACCCTCTCGCCGCCCCACACCTCTGGCCTGTACGCCAGCTTGTATACATAAATAAATAAATCTTTAAAAAACAAACAAACAACAACAACAACAAAAAAAAACACTGAAGGTCTCGTTGAAAGGAGTTGAAGGAAAAACAGTGTGCAAGAACTTGCAAATCTCTCTCTCCCTAATTGAAATTGTTTTAAAGGGCATTAAAATTATACTTCTAAATTTCTTTTTGTAATGAAGCACAGTTAGTTTGAGCCTGGCATCAGTCCGTAAGTTCAGAACCTGAGTATCAGCTCTCAAAGGTGCTGGCTCAAGAACATCATGGGGCCACAGGCTCTCCGGGGCTGACATCTCTCTCAACCTGCTGGCTGTGGCAGAAGACCTTCAGCGGGACCCGTTGTCCCCTCCATCCTTTTTTAGCTCTGTTGCTCTGTGCCACAGGAGGCCATCACAGCCAGAGAAGCTTTAGAAAGAGAGTTCTAGAGGACCTTAGGATGAGATTACTTGAATTGATGTTGGATGGATTCACCTGAGGGCTGAAGGGCTTGTGTAGTCATCTAGGAGAGGAGGAGGAGATTAGAGCTTGTAAATGTGAAAGGACATTGGACAATGCCCCCCTAAGTGGGGGGCATTCCTGTGAGCTTAGGGGATTTTGAAGTGAATGACTGAATTTTAACAGGTGAAGATTCAGGAACTCTGGAAAAAGAGCCTATTTCTGAAAAGTTAATGAGGTGGAAAGAATTAATTTGAACCTTGGCTTGGGGAAAGAAGTGAGTACAATTGGAGATGAGGGGCCAGGTCTGTGGGGATGGATTAGAGACGTCAGTATAGACAGGGAGCTCCAGACAGGAAGATCCCTAGGAGCCTGCATCATGGGTGAGGCAGGTCAAGCCAGCTGAGTAAAATGAAACTATACTTAACTGTGGTCGGTAGCCCAGGACTTCCTTTTGCTGTGGCATTATGGTTTAGTGCCTTTAACCAGCAACTGCCTGTGCTGTAGTTATTATTTGGGGATGTGGAAGATGTGAAAGCAGGAAAGTGAACTCTGAAGGGGGAATTCTTCACTCCTTGCATAATGGCAGCAGAAATTATTCATAGAGGAGGGGCACTAAGTACATCCCAGTAGAGAACTCTTGTTTGAGGAGAGTTTGGTCCCAGCTACTAGAGCCTGCTCTGTGGGTTGCAGGGTGCAATGAATGGGTTGAGCCAATCCTTCAGCAACCCTCTTCAACTCAGAAGTAAGCATTCCAAAGCGAGTGGGGACTTCACGAGGAGCCAAGGAATTTGGCCTGCCCCAGCTTTGTAACATTGGGGAAGTCATTAACATCTCTGAGTTGCAGAGAATCTCCTCTGTAGTGGGAGACAGTCAGATTGAGGATCTCAAAGGCCCTTCCAGGACTAAAATTCTCAGATTTCATACCACAGAGGAGAGAACAAGCAAGAAGGAAGTGGGTGTGGGCATACTAGCCAGTTTATTTTCAGTGAATGGAATCACTGTGTGTCTCTCCATAGTCACAGTTCCTTTCCTTTCTTTATTATTAGAGGATCATCAGAGAGAAGTATATCACAGTGGTTTAGGGCAGTGATTGACAAACTCGGTAAAGAACCAGATAGTAAATATTTTTGGAAGCTTATATGGTCTCTGTTAAAACTACTCATCCCTCCTATTGTAGCATAAAAGCTGCATGGACATACCATGGACAGTATATAAATGGATGGGCTTGACTCTATTTCAATAAACGTTTTGAAAGCTGGTGGAGGGCCAGATTTGGCCTTTAGGCTCACATTTCTTGATCCTCTTTGTTCAGGTTTGGTTCTGGAGTCAGGCTGCTTGCTTAGGAATTCAGCCTCTGTCCCTTACTAGCTGTGTGACTCTGGATGAGTTACTAAGCATCCCTGTACCTTGCGTTCATTATCTCTATAGTGGGGATAACAGCACCTATTCAAGGTAGGTGTGAGAACACAGGCAGTCTCAGAATAGTGACCACAGTTTACGGTGACACACAGTAAACTCTCAGGGTTAGCTCTTATTCTTCTATTTTCATATATATATATATATATATATTTTTTTTATTTATACATACAAGCTGGGGTACAAGCCAGAGCTGTGGGGCGGCGAGAGGGTTCACCAGAGACAGAGCAGGGAGCAGAACAGGCAGATCAGAAATACACTGCTGAGGGGAGCAGCGGGCGAGGCAGGAGAGGTCTGCCGCACCATGTGGGATTCTCCCTGGCCAGGCGTCGAACTCGCGTCGCCGCTGCCAACAGGTCCACAGCGCAGCGCTTAACCGCTGTGCCACCGGGGAGGCCCCTATTCTTCTATTTTCAATGGGAAATGTTTGAAGGATTTTCATGTCACCTATCTGATTGAATTATTAGTGATTCAGCAAGAATGGTGATTAATTGGATCTCCTGGTTGATGTCACCTTGTGTTGCCCAAGTTCATAGACGATAAGAACAGAGCTAGGACTTTCTTTACTGGTTATTTAGGTATCTTTCTCTTCATCCTTTGGGATGGAAATTTATGAGGTTGATAGGTATGGTCTAAAGGTTATCTGACTGACATTTCATTTAGGGATGACCAGAGACTTAAATGTCCTCTAGTACATTTTCCTTGAGAAAGAGGACAGCTTTCTAACCTCTCTGGAGTAAAATCTATCTGATTTTATCTTTAAGTCTCTAAAACCCAACGATCAATTAGATCAAAGTTCAGTCACTTAGCACACTACCAGAGTGGGCAGGGGGTCCTGGAAGAGTTTGGCAGTCCTAAGACCTAAGTGGAAACTCATGAGTGAGAGAAGAAGGTGAATGGACACAGGAGAGGCCGAGAGCTCACCACGACAGCAAGGTTCAGAAAGAAGTGAGACAGAGGACAGACAAGTACTTGGCCTTCAAAAGTCTGAGAAGTGGCCTCAAGACCAGGTGGTACTCTCTGCGCTTTCATTTATCCTAGAGCCCAGTGGTAAG
The DNA here is from genome assembly GCA_004024925.1 of Scalopus aquaticus. NCBI lineage: Eukaryota > Metazoa > Chordata > Mammalia > Eulipotyphla > Talpidae > Scalopus > Scalopus aquaticus. Next base: position 38,042 of record PVIJ01010225.1, on the reverse strand, counting down.
AGTTGAGCCTGCATTTTTCTTAATCTTTGAAAAAAAAAATCTCTTTCAATAACTAGTCCAAAGTCTTGTATCTAGTACTGGACAAATATTTGCCAAATTAAAGAAATAGAAGAGAAGAAGGTGACCTGTCCCTGGCCCTCATGTTGAATCCCCTGGTGAAGTCACCTGAGATCTCAGTCTGCATTCTGTAGCGACCACACACAGGCAGTGCTGAGAATTCAGGAGGTGAGGAGGGTGTTGGGGCTGAGGAAAAGCCTATGTCCAGAAGTTTCCCAAATTTCTGCTACAGAAAGTATTTTTTCCCCTTTGGGCATTTTTGAAAGGCTCACGGCAGTAAAACTAGAAAAACAAGCCTAGCCTAGCCGTCGGTAAGTCTAGTGTGGCCATGTTCCTCACACTCTCAAACATTTGGTTTTCTTGAGCTTGACTCAAGTATTTGCAAAACTTGGCGTCCTCACAGATATGTATCTCCTTTGAGGTGCATTTTCTTCTTCCCATGCCAGCTGCTGCCTTGCATTTGAAAGACCTGTTCTCTCTCTTCTCCCCTTCCTCCTTCACCACCACTGCTTCCTTTTCCTCTTTCTGTTCTTCCACCTACTTCTCCTTCACTTCCTCCCCTCTCCCTGTTTCTGTCTCTTAAAAAGAATGGCCATTACCTCCCATTCTTCATGACTTCATGACTCCTCCAAGAAGTTTCTCTGATTAATGCACAGCCGCGTGCCTCTCCATGCACTCTCCGTGCTTCTAGGCCTGCGTGGGCTGGCGTGCAGCCAAGTTCCTGCCACGGAGTTCATAACTAAGCTCCTGACTTCTCCTTTCCCTTTGGCTCCCTACCTAGCATTTTCTAACATGTTGGCACTTCCAAAGGTAAAGGAAAAAGTAAATTAGAATAAATATTTCTAGCTGCTCAGGGTCAGAAGAGTACCGAAAATTCCGGCTAAGGTGAAGTCTTTGAATTATTTATGTGAGAAATATATCTGGGCTTTCCCTGTCTGCAGATGATATGATACCTTTTGAGTTGGATGCAGCTATATGTTCCTTTTGGGGTAAATTACTATTGAGGTGATTATTGGAGGTGATATTAGAGTTGGGGTGTTAAGGGCATTTGGTTCTGGAGCCAGGCAGTCTTGGTTTTAAGCCCAGATCCACCCATTCCTACCTTTGTGGTCTTGGGCAAATTACTTAAACTCTTTGTGTATAAATTTCCTTAACTGCAAACTAGAGTTCATAGGACCTGCCTTATAGAGTGGTTGTGAGGATTAAATTACTTAATACATATCAATCTCTTAGAACAGTATATAGTTAGTGCCATACAAGTTGACTATTTTTATCATTATTATTATTGCATCTCATCTCTAGATCCTCCATGTACTGTTAATTCAACCATTTATCCCTTTCATTCTACATCTACGTGTTGGTTACCTAATATGGGTCACATTCTGTTTTGTGTGTTCATACAGATCACATTTGTTCACACGATCAGATTTGTGTGAAAGGTGCTGGCATGTATTAGTGTGTGTGTGCATGTGTATGTGACAGGCATTCTTACAAAATATACCTAAAGTTATAAAGAGTGGTATGTGTTAGGAAGGAAAGGCATTTGAGTCAAGTGTGGCAGGAAAGTAGAATGGTCTTTCTTAACCTACACAATAGGGTCAGGGAAAGCCTTGCTAAGGATTGGGCATTTAGGCTGAGACCTGAGGATCTACAAGGAGCCAGCTACTTACTTAGGGGAAAATGCAGTGCAAGCAGAAGGAGCAGATAGTCAAAGGTCAGAGGTGGAGGGGAACTAGGGATACCTGCGGGAATAAATGGGAGCCAGTGTAGGGGAGATCATGATTTTCATCAAGCCCTTTGGGTGAGAGACCCTGAGATTTTGATGATCCCAAGGACGAACCCACCTAAATTGGTGGGAGCACTGATCTCCAACCTTTATCACCTGTCGATGCCAGCAGAAGACCTCACTTGTCTTTTGAGCCAGGAGCATATGGGAAAATGCCAGCTTTGGATGTGGTCTCCTGATTTCCTACTCTTTGCTTCCTGGATCAAGGAGAGATTTGTGTGAAAGGAAGATAACGAGTGAAAGGCAGCCATTGTTCACGGGGGACATGAGCTCACGTAGAGTCAACAGAGATTATGATTCTGGAGCAAGTCCCATGTCCACATATTTACCAGAGTCTCCGAAATAAAATGTTCTGAATATATGAATCTTGCCTTCTCTTCTTTCCCCACCCAGGAAGTGCGATCCCTGAAATATAGCAGCAACTGAAGATAAGGTCTTTCCAGATTTCCCCTATGAAAAGATACCTTACTAGGAAATCAAGATGCCAATTCAGATTAAAGACCAGTCCCTAGGGGCAAGGAAGGATACGGATGTTCACATGCTGTTCCTGAACTTCCAATGAGCTAGGTAGGAGACCCGCCCTTCAGGGGCGCTCAGGAGGGAATATCCAGGGAAGAAGGGGAAAGTCAGCGCCTTGTTGTGAGCTCCCCTCTGCCTCTCAGCCGTCAGTCATTGGGCTGTGGGACCTCGGCAAATCCTATCACTGGTCCTCAGTCTTCTCAGACATGGGGAGGTCTCTAGACCCTCTCTAGACCCATATGGAAGATGAGAATAATACCGACTTCACAGACTGCTGTGAGCATTAAGTAAGAGACAGTAAAAGAAGTGCCTAGCCCCACTCTTGGCCTACAGGAACTGTAATCTCAGTCATTCTCTCTTCGGTTCTTAAACTCCCAGGATGTGACTCTCCAAGTGTGTTCCAGATCAGCAATCAAACATCAGATTTGTGCCAAACCCTGGAGGAATTGAGGCAAAAAAATATATATATATATAAGTGATAGAACCACTATATTGTTAAGGCAAAGCAAATTGGTGTTATCAGGAATCTAAACTGCTACAAGAGGAAATCTGTTCATGTTAAATGGCCCAGATAATTTAGAGGCAGGTTCTCTGACAGAGACAGAATTAAAGGGACTGGCTTAGTCCTCACCACTGCCACGGGCCCATGAGTGGGCAGGTTTAAAGGAGATTTGAAGCCACATGAAGTTAAATCCAGAGGGGAGGCCTCCAGGGCACAGCCGGTGTCTGGAGTGGTCCATTCTGATCTGTGGCCCACTTGGGGACACAGCTCTGGCTGAGGGCATGAGAAAGCAACGGGCCTGGTGAGATGCAAATCCATGGTCACTGAGGGGAAAACATATAAAAAGAGTTTAGCCTGGAGATTTGCAGGTGGGCATAGCTCTTGTCCTTAGACTGGGAGGCTAACTGTTGGGGAGAGACTTGGCTTGTTCTGTATCATTCCAGAGGCCAGAAGTAAGGTCGATGGGGAGATTTCAGGTTAAAGAAGGACTTTTTAATGATTAGAGTTATTCCATTATGAATTCATCGGCCGGTGAGGTGGAAAGGTCTCTAGACCTTCCATGCATCAGAAGCTGGCCTTTTCTTGTGGGGTGTTACAGAGGGGATGCAGCTGTGACATCAGTGGTTCCATATATCTCTGGCAGATTCTATAACACTCCATGTATTTCTCCCCCGTCAACATTCTAGGATAGGAAATTTAGGCAGTAAAATGTGATTGTGAATACCCTCAAGTCAAAGGAAAACCTAGTCTTTTTGTCATTTATGGTACGGCATCTTATTTCCTTAATCACCGTGCTATCAAGCCTGTAGGTCTTGATCAGACCAAGCTTTACTTGAACAGTCACAGTGAAGCCATCTAAATATTTGTAGTGGCTGTTTGAGCCCCTCATCAAGGGATGAGGAAGCCTTGGAAAGAAACTAGCAGGAAGTACGATCAAGCTAGGGAAATTTGGATGAAGTCTAAAATTCTGAACTCTGAAGGAACATGGGGGGTAAATGACAGGGAAGGACAGGATAATTTGTGTCATTGGATCACTCCCTACATGGGGCATGATTCCCAGATGAGCATGAACGTGGGTGAAGAGCAGAGTGTTTGGGGAATCAGGGTAATGAAAGCATTGCTCGTGTGCGCCAGTGAGAGCAAGTGTGGTGTGCAGACCTGACAGGGAGTGGAGGTCATAAAGTAGTGGTGTCTGTTATAGGTCCACTTGGGTTGCCATCATGAAACACCACAGACTGGGGGGCTTGAACAACAGAGATTTCATTTCTCACAGTTCTAGGGGTGGGAAACCCACGGTCAAGTGCTGTCAGGGTTCTTTTCCAGTGAGACTTTTCTACCTGCTTGGTAGGTGGCTCCTTCTCGCTGTGGAGACACTTGGCCTCTTCTCTGTGTGCATGGGGATGTGGGAAAAGGGTGCAGGGGTTGGGGGAGAGTGAGAGAGAGAGAAAGGGAGATAAAGAGTGTCTTTTCTTGTAAGGACCAGTCCTAACAGATTAGGGCACCATCCTATGACCTCATTTACCCTTAATTACCTCCCTACAGGTATCCTTTCTCCAAATACAGTCAGTGTATGAATTTTGGGGATGGGGAGACACAATTCAGTGGCCATCATAGCTCTCGTGAACTGTCTCTTCAAGGGTGTCATCTTGGAAGAGAGAAAGGGGAAAAAGGACTCTGAGGACCAGCTTATTACCCATCATTACTGACTCATTGGAGTCTCCCTGTCACAAGAGAAAATTGAAATTTGTAGATGTTAGGATCGCCCAGATAATGAGAGACTAGGAAAGCATTCCAACTCTTCATTTAATTAATTTGTTTTCTTACATCTTTGTTGATTTCTGGGTAGTATTTGCTTTCTCCCCTCAGATGTAGCCCCTGTACTTCTCCACCACCACAGTCCCTTGTGCTCTTCCCTCCCCTCATCCTCTTGATTTTTAAACGCTTGCTATTTTCTCAGTAGAGGTAACTTGAACTAGAAATCTTGCTGGATTCCTAGGACTACACCTTTAAACCCAGGAGGGTCTTTGAATAGGGCAGTGGTGTGATGTGACTAGGGTTGTGCTTTGGAGATGTCACGCCGCCAGGGTGGAGCGTGACTGGAGAGCATTAGGAGCCGTTGCTGTGGCGTTGTTGCGAGATGAAGACAGCCTGCGTGGGGGTGATAGAAAAAGGGCGAGATGCCCGTGACACTGTGAAGACGGGCTCAGGATTTTTGATTGAGGGCAGGTCATGGGACCAAGGGAGGGAGTTCAGGATGAGGTCAAGGTGAGTGACTGGGAAAAACATTAGTACCTTTGACAGAATGAGCAGAACTTGGGCCCAGAACATTCATGTATCCCCAAATCTTTCCTGGACCCCATTTTATCCATTCTCTGATGGTGACGAGGGATCTCGTGAGACTGCTTAAAGTCCAATGTGCCCCTTAGGGAGAGATGTTGGAGAGAACTTCTTGAACTGAAGAATAATCTAATGCAGTTAATCATTACTGATAATTATGCCCCTAACAGTACAACATTAGGCTTAATAATTGATGAAGAGAGTGATATAAATGGAAAGATAATGGGTCAGGACAGGTAGGCCACATACAAAAGGGAATTTTGATTATAATTGGACTGTTAGGCCCACCAAGCTTTGAGGAGAAGGAAGTGGGTTTCTCTAAAGATCTGCCTCTTTCTCCTCCACCTCCTCTTTCTACTTCACCTCTTCCCATTCTACCTCATTTTCCACACCTTCTTCCTCCCCCTCCCCCATCCTTCTTTTCTTTTAACTCACAAAGTATTTTCATATTTATGCTATAATGAGGATGAGATGCCGTCCAGAGCAATAGAGCTTTTCAAGCCTGGAGAATTCCACTGACAATCAGAGGCAGTGGTCATTTATTTCTGTAGGAAGAGTTTCATGGGTCCTAAACTTCTAACACAGGCAAATGTGCTGTGCTGCACAACACCCTTTGAAATACAGATAGCAAAGATTAATCAAAGTGTTTGGTTGCTCCTTCTTAATGAATGACAGTTCACCCAGCTACTCAAGTCCTAAATCTTGGAATTACTTTTCATTACTCTTTCCCTCATACCCCACATCTGACCCGTCAACAAGACCCATCAACTTTGTTTCTGTAGTATCTCCTAATCGCTATGATTGTCACTGTCTTAACTGCTGCCACTTGAGACCAAACTGTTGTCCTGTCTCACCTAGATGCACCCATGTGGTTTCTCTCTTTTCTCCTTTGTCCCCAACACTGCACTCACCACACACTTGAGAACAGTCTTGGAAAGCAGACTAGATCCTGTCCTTCCCCTGCTTGAAACCCTCCAGTGGCATATACCAACGCAGAAGAAAATCCACATTTCCTATCTTGTCTTGCCAGAATCTACAAGATGTATCTCCTCCCAGCTTTCCAGTCTCATCTCACACCACCTTCCTCTTTGCCCACTACACTCCAGCCACTCTGGCCATTTTTCTGCTTTTTATCAACCATGATGACCTTCCACGTGGGGGGATTGCTTTGCTGAAATACTTTCCCTTTTATTTCAGCATGGTGGGTGTCTTTTATCATTCTGATCTCAAATTAGTGGTCATACCCACAGAGGACCTTCCTTGACTCTTTAATCTAAAGTAGTTGTTCTATTCTCTTTGCAGCACGTAACACTCTCTCTCTGCCTCCATCTCTCTCTCTCTCTCTCTCTCTCTCTCTCTCTCTGTCTCTCATCTATGTGTCTTTCCTCAGTTAGAATATAAACTTCTGGGGAGTAAGGCTTTTGCCTGTGCTATTCACAGTGAAATCCCTGGTATATAGAATAGTGCTTGACACAGTGAGTAGATGCTAAGTTAACGTTTGTTGAGCGGATGAATGAATGTGCTTATACCACTGACATCTCATCATTCTGAAGTCCTCTTTCTGGCCTTCAGGAATCTCCCCCTTGGACTTCTTAGGAGCGGGAACTGACATAATTAAGATGGCTTCTTGGAATAGTTTGTTTTGGGAGAAATATGTGTTTTGTTCCAGGTTTGGACCACCTTAGAGACATTAAACAAATGACAACAAACTTCCCCTATCTGCTCAGCAAGAATGGAGAGAATTAATTATACTAGTTTAATACTTATCAAATGCTGCTATGCCATCTTTTCCTGGGTATAGGAGGACTCTAGAACTTTCTGGAGTGCTCTTTGACTTCATATGCAATTGAGTTGATGCGAGAATACCATGATTGGTTAGTGAAAGATCCCTCTCTTGTTTCTCCTGATATTTTTCCCTTCACCTCTCATCCACATTCCCATTTGCCTTTCCCCTCCCAGATTTCCACTGTTGGGAATTTTTAGATGTCTTTTCAACCTGTAGTTAGACACATGTATATCCTTGAAATATTAGTGTTTTGTGGATATGTCTATGGGGTCTCTGGGACCCTTGTAAACAGATAAAAATACTATGTTGATTTAGAAAGTTATGATTTTTTTTATAAATATATATTTTTATTGTTATTTATGTCTTTTACATTTTGTATTCCCCTTGGGTAGCCCACCACCAATTCACCCGTGATCCATCTCCATGGTCCCTTGTGTTCTTTGCTATTCCATTTTGTGCCCGTTTCCTTCCCTCCCTCCGCCTCCCTCCCCCCACCCCGAAAGTTATGATTTATTAAAAGTATTTCTTGTTACTTGGGAGCACATGAAATCATAGAATTTAATAAGTAGGAGTTACCTGGAAGTCATCAACTCCACCCCCTGCCTCCCCTACAAGTGTGGGAACTGAGACCAGAAGCTTTTTTCAGTGATTGCTTTCAACACATGTGTCCACATTTACTGGGAGCCTGCACTGGTCAAGGTCCTAAGCCTGGAGTGCTGGAGGATACAGAGATGGATGTTCTAGTCCCTGCTCCTGAGCCAATAAGCTCTTGGGAGGCTTCTGAAAGGGGGCTGAGAGCGGTGGGGCTTCTTGTGTCTTCTTCACTATTGGGCATTGGGAACAGAGGACTCACAGATGACCCTACTTGGGGATTTGTCCCACCACCCCTTCCCAATGCTCTCCTTCTCATGTTCACTCTTACCAAGTTCCCACTTCTGAATCTGTGTTCCCGACAGGCTCCAGCTGTCAAGCTCCCGGCCTGCTCTTTCTTGTCCTACTCTTGGCTGACCTGTCTCTCCTTTCTTTGACCCACCCTGATGTCCTGATCAAGCACAGAGTCCTTATCTGACTTTATCGTAAAAACAAACAAACATACACACCCACCACCAAGACACCCACACAACTTTACCATGCACCTTTGGGCCCCCACCCCCCTTCCTTCTGATCCCCACCCTCCCTTTTCCTCTAGTAGCCTCAATTCTGCCGTCATATTTCTAGGGTTTGTTTTATCTGCTCCTTTGTTTGGTTTCTCTATATTCACTTATGAGTGAAATTATATGTGTCTTTCTCCTTCTAACTTAATTCATTTAGTATAATCCCAATCCAGTTCCATCCATATTGTCGCAAATGGCAAAAGTTCATCTTTTTTATAGCGGAGCAGTATTCCATCATCTGACTTTATCTTTTCCAGATTGGAGCTTCCCTCTTCGCCAGTAACATTGGAAGTGGCCACTTTGTGGGACTGGCAGGGACTGGAGCGGCTGCAGGCATCGCCACTGGGGGCTTTGAATGGAACGTGAGTGGCATCTGAAACAGCGAGTCACGGAGCTGGAAGGAATGTTAGCATCAGTCGGTTCAATCTATGCCCAGAGATGCTCTAAGCATTAGGGAACCTCTCAGGGACACCTTGAGGTGAAGGTGGAGGTTGGGGACTGCTTCATGAGCCCCAGGCTCTGTTCCCTTTTCATGAGAGTAGCAGAAGAAAACCACTGCTATGATGGCAATAGTGTTTACTTCTTATCGCAAAAGAAAAGTAAGTTCTCTGTACCCTTTTCTCCTTATTGGAAATTTGAAAATGCTTACCACCAGATTTCTATTGTTATTGTTTAACAAGAGGTATCTAAATGTTATTTTACGCCTCATAAATCAGGGAAGAGGCAAAAGGAGCTATAAAGTCAGTGGGCAGCCTGGGCTTCTTTTCACTGTTGCCCGACAGCTGTTCCCATGGGCCAAAGCAGCAACAGCCTCATCCAGTCCAAAGAGAAAAGTCCTTCAGGGCCCTTTAGGCAATAGGATGGGCTGTGTTTCTTCCTAGTCTGAGTCTGTTTTCTTTGGTTCTAGGCCCTGGTTTTGGTGGTCGTCCTTGGTTGGATATTTGTTCCTATTTACATTAAGGCTGGGGTAAGTAACTGCTGTTATTTCCCTTCGTGATGGCAGAATAAGCTTGATCCTCCTGGAAGGCAGAGGAGTCCTTTTGGGGTAAATAGCAGAGAAAGTCTGTGTCTTGACTTACTTTTCCAGGTTATAAAGTTGCTGGCTGCTCTCGGGGGCATTAAGCAGATCCACTCAGCCATGACTTGTCCCTCTGGGAAGAAGTCCTAAGTGACCCCACTCTCTTCACTGCCCTCTGAAGCATCAAGTCCCCTAACTTGGGTGTGTGCTTGCAATAAGAGACCATGTATTTGTTCATGATGTGTAATTAATTGCCTCTGCCTCTGGAAGGGAAGAAGCATGAGAAAAACAATTACATTTTCCTTTTATTTCCATACACAAATAGCTTCTTGTTGCTGAGCATGAAGCTGGTATTCAACCACCAAATGCATGCTTGGTCTCTGGATTGAATCCCTGACATTTTACTTAAAACAGCTTTAGAATCATCTGTTTAGTGAAATGTAATGAGCACCTACCACATCTAAGTCTATCTGTTAGTGGCTGAAAACAATATGGAAGAAACACAGGGCAAAACGCATCTTCCGTAGAATCACAGACTATTGGTGACATGTATCTGATCCCAGGAATCAGCAGGCTCAGGGGTGAGGGTATGAGATAGAAGTGTGGTTGGAGCTTTCAAAAAGGAACTGGCACAACAGCTGGGCAGGCTTGGCGAGGCCTGGGCATGGAGCAGGTTGAAGCACACATCTGCCCTGGCCATCTTGATTGCCATCTTGATTGGTGCTCTGAAAAGATGGGGCATTGTGATGATGTCTTCTTCACAGAAGGCACTTTGCATAGAGATTAAAGCTTTATATAGGAGTTAAAGAGGTAAAGATCTGCCTTCTTGGTTCCATGCAGTCATGTGTTCGTTTTAAAAAAAGTCTTTATAGGTACCCTCTGACTCCTGGGATACTATCTAACTGTCATGGTAAGGCATGTGGGATTGAGCTAAGCAAATGGCCGAAGAACAGGGGACCATGTGGCTATCTTGCAGACTTCTATAGCCAACCTGGGTTAACCTTTGTTCCTACCCCTGACACAAGGGGCAGCCACCCTGCAGAGCCCCTGCTCTGCTTGCTTTGGGCCTTCTGGTGATAACCTCCCTTGCATCCAATGCAGGTGGTGACAATGCCCGAGTACCTGCGGAAGCGATTTGGAGGCAAGCGAATCCAGGTCTACCTCTCCATTCTCTCCTTGTTGCTCTACATTTTCACCAAGATCTCGGTGAGTCCCCAGCCCTGGGCACTGGCTGACTCCAAAAATGCCCACTATTGCTGCTTATCACATGCTGCCTACCAAAGAGACAGCACTAGATGTTTCTACTAACTGCGTCCTTAGGCCTTCTTGCTCCTTAGGGTAAAGTCCTATTTCACATGTCAAGGAGCAACACACGAGGCTCCTTCTCCTCCACCAAGGGGAAGGCTGAAACCATAAACAGATCCATGGAAGTGCAGGGAAAGCTATTGTATTATTTTATTTTATTTTATATTTTTTAAAGATTGATTTATTTATGCATACAAGCTGGGGTGTAGGCCAGAGGTGTGGGGTGGTGATAGGATTCCCCAGAGACAGAGTGGGGAACAGAACAAGTAGATCAGCTGAAATACACTGCTGAGGGGAGCAGCGGGCGAGACAGGAGAGGTCTGCTGCGCCATGTGGGAATCTCCCTGGCCGGGAATCAAATTCGTGCTGCAGTGGCTCTGCATAGCTTCATAGTGCTGCGCTCAACCTGCTGTGCCACCAGGGAGGCCCCTTTTCTATTTTTTTTTAATTGAGGTATCATGGATACATAACAATGTATTAGTTTCAGGTGTACAGTAAAATAATTTGCTATTTGGAGATATTGTGAAATCACCACAATAAATCTAGATAACATCCATCATTATAGATAGACACAAATTTTTTGGTGATGGGAATTTTTAAGATTTACTCTCAGAAACTTTCAAATGTGCACTGAAGTATCATTAAATACAGTGTGCGGTACATTTCACCTCCATGACTTATTTTACAAGTGGTAGTTTGTACTTTTTGACCCACTTCAGCTGTCTCCTACCTTCTGCATCTGACAACCTCCTGTCTGTTCTCCACCTACGAGCCCTCTTGTTTTTAGATTATACGTGTGATTGCTATTACACAGTATTTGTCTTCACCTGTCTGCTTACTTCTTTTAACATAATACCTTCAAGGTCCATCCATTATGTCTCAAATGGCAGGATTTCTTCTGTTTTGTCACTGAATAAAATTCCATTGTATACACACACACACACACACACACACACACACCATGTTTTCTTTATCCATACACCTGTCATAGGCTATTTTGATTGCTTCCATATCTTGGTTATTATACATATTGCTGCAATGAACATGGGATTGTAGATGTCTTTTTCAATTAGCATTTCAGTCTTTGTCAAATAAATAATCAGAAGTGGGGGCCTTCCTGGTGGTGCAGGGGTTAAATCTCAGCACTATCAAGCTATCACTAGCCACTGTGGCACGAGTTCGGTCCCAGCCAGGGAGCTGATCCATATGGTGCAGCAGACCTCACCTGTCTCACCTGCTGCTCCCCTCAGCAGTGTATTTCAGTCAATCTACCTGCTCTGCTTTTCACTCCGTCTCTGGTAAATCCTCTCACCCGCCCCCCGCACCTCTGGCCTGCACCCGAGTTCTTGTATGCATAAATAAATAAAATAAATCTTTGAAAATAAATGATCAGAAATGGAATTGCTGGCTCAGATGGGAGTTCTGTTTTCATTTTTTGAGGAATCTCTGTCCTACTCTCCACAGTGGCTGTACCAATTGATTCCCACCGTTAGTGCACAAGGGTTCCCCTTCTCCCACATCCTTGCAAACGTTGGTTGTTTCTTATCCTTTTGATAACAGCCATTCTAGCAGATGGAGTTGCTATCTTAAGATGGTTTTGATTTGCATTTCCCTAGTGATTAATGATGTTGAGCATCTTTTCACGGACCAGTTAACCACCTGGGTATCTTCTTGGGAAAAATGTCAAGTCAGTTGTTCTGTCCATTTTTGCTATTGAGTTATAAGAATTCTTTTTACCCTGAATATCGATCCCTTCTAGATATATGATTTGCAAATATTTTCTCCCACTTGGTAGGAACTTTTCATTTTGATAGTAATTTCCTTTATTTTTTAGAGCTTTTTAGTTTGATGTAGTCCGTTTATTTTTGCTTTTCGAATGAGATACAAAGAAAAAATCATAGCCAAAACCAATGCTGAGGAGTTTGCCACCTATATTTTATTCTAGGAGTTTTATAATTACAGGCCTTATGTCCTGTCTTTAATCCATTTTGAGTTAATTTTTGTGGATGGTGATTCAGTTTCATTTTTTGCAGGTGAGCATTGAGTTTTCTCAGTACCATTTATTGAAGAAACTCCTATATCTCACTCTATCTTTTTGGCTCCTTTCTTGTAAATTAATAGGCCTTATATACCTGGGTTTATTTCCGGGGTCTTTTTCTGTTCCATTGATCTATGTGTTCATTTTTATGAAAATACCAATCTATTTTGATTGCTATTTCTTTGTAATATGATTTGAAATCAGGAAGCATGATGCCTCCTGCTTTGGTCTTCTTTGTCAAGGTTGTTTTGGCTACTTGGGAGTCTTCTGTGGTTCCATACAAATTTTAGGATTGTTTGTTCTGTTTATATAATGAATGTTATCAGAATTTTGATAGGGATTGTACTGAATCTATAGACCACTTTAGGTAAAATGACCATTTTAACAATGTTAATTCTTCCAATCAATAAATCCATTTCTTTCTGTCTTCTTTAATTTCAATATGTTTTTCATTATGTCTTATTCAGGTCTTTCACCTACTTCATTAAATTTATTCATAGTATTTAAGGCTTTTTTATGCAGTTGGGATTGTTTTTAAAATTCTCTTCCTCGTTGTCATTTTGTATATTGATTTTGTATACTGAACTTATTTATTAGTTCTAACAGTTCTTTTTTTAATGGTGTCTTCAGGGTTTTCTACATATTGTCTGTAAATAGTGATTGGAGAGGAAAAAATAATTTTCCTCTCTAATTTAGATGACTTATTTCTTTTTCTTGCTTAATTTCTCTGACTAGGGCTTCCAATAGTATATTGTGTGAAAGTGGTGTCAGTGGGCATCCTTGTATTATTTCTGATCTTAGAGGAAAAGCTTTCAGTTTTTTTTTAAAGATTTATTTATTTGGGCATACAAGCTGGGGTACAGGCCAGAGGCTTGGGGCAGTGAGAAGGTTCACCAGAGACAGAGTGGGGAGCAGAACAGGCAGATCGATGGAAATACACTGCTGAGGGGAGCAATGGGCAAGGCAGAAGGGGTCTGCCGCACCATGTGGGACTCTCCCCGGCCGGGTGTCGAACTCGCGTTGCTGCTGCCAACAGCTCCACAGTGCAGTGCTTAACCGCTGCACCGCCAGGGAGGCCCCAAAAGCTTTCAGTTTTTTGCTGTTGAGTATGATGTTAACTGTGGGTTTGTCATAGATGACCTATATTCTGTTGAAATATTTCCCTTGGTAAACACTTTGGGATTTTTTATCATAAATGGATGTTGAGTTTTGTCAAATATTTTTTCTGCATCTATTGAAATGGCTATGTGATTTTTGTTCATTTTGTTAATGTGATTATATATCACATTGATTGACTTGTAGATGTTGGACCATTCTTGCCCCTGAAATAACCCCCATTTGATCCTGCTGTTTGAACCCTGTGATGTGCTGTTAAATCTAGTTTACTAATATTTTATTGAGGATATTTGCATCTATGTTCATATTAGTCTGTAATTTTTTTTCTGATCTGGTTTTGGTATCAGGGTAATGCTGGCCTAGATAAAATGAATTGATTCCTTTTCTGTTTAGGGGAAGAGTTTGAGAATGATTGGGATTACTTCTTCTCTGAATGTTTGATAAATTTATCAGTTGAAGCCATCTGGTCCTGGATTTTTGTTTCATTGGTATCATTGGTACTTACTGATATCCTTGTCGATCCAATGGTTATTCAATAAGTGAAAGCTGTTCTTAATAGAAAATTAAGAAATTTCTGCTCAGTTAAGGATATCGAAGGGTTGGCCTAAATTTAGACACAGTTATAGAACTTGTGTCCTCTCAGGGTCAGAATTTGGCTGCAGGTGACATTCCTGATGTACTTAAACATGGGAAGTTGATGTTAACACTTGAAAGAACTGTAGAGATTCTCTCTCTTCTACAATAGGCAGGGAAATGAAAATCCAGGAGATAGAAGATACTTGTTCTGTTTCCTAAATCAGGAGTAGAAGCCGGAGCACTTTTCGTGAGAGTCTTGTGTTAACCTGAAATTAGTTCCCTGGATTTTTAGTCACTAACTCTCGGGGGGACTTTTACTCCCTCTAAACCCAATCACAGGAGCTGCCCTCCTACCGTTTAATCTTTCTGCCTGCCAGCCTGGAGCTTCAGGTTCCATTGGCAGAGATGAGATTTCTCAGAGATAGATGATATTTGGGGGTATGTATGAGACCTGTTGCTTGATCCACAGAAGCAAGTATTATATTTCTTCTTCACTTTTCCTTAAAGGTGTGCAAGTGAACTTCTTTTGATGGTTAAAAAAAAGGCAAAGCAAAAGACCCAGGAAACCACAGAAATTCTTAGATATTTCTCTGAAAATCCAAAAGATGGTGGGAAGAGCAAAGTTTGCTGGTGGTTTTGCCTGGCATTTTCCTTCCCCCAAGGTGATTGCCTGATAAAGTCTGATAAAGGTTAAAGCAACACTGGGGGTGGGGGAAGGGAAGAAGGAAAATGTGAATTTTAAGGAATAAGAAAATTAAAATAGGACCTTGGTAAGAAAAAACTACCTAGGAGAATAATTGGAGGGAGCTTGGGGTTCTGGAAGAGCCTGGACTTCCAGTCTGTTCCATTGCTTATTGGCAAACAGAAGATTGCTTTTCCTCTCTTTTTTCATTTAAAGGTGAGACAACAACAGTATTAAATAACATTTGAACAAATGTCTGAAAAATTTCAAACATACCCAACCAGAAATAGAATAATACAGTGAATACTCAGGATCTAATACCTACTACTTGGTTTTAACAATGATCGACCATCTGCCATTCTTGGTTAGATATCCTTTCTACTTTTTTTTCCTCATCAGTATTTTAAATCCTATTCCAGATAGCATGTCATTTCATTGTAAGGTCTTCAGAACGCACCTTTGAATTTTTCAAAGTTTAGTCACGTTGCCATTATCACACCTAGCAAAATTCATAGTAATTTCTTAACTTAAGTATTTAAGTACAGTCTGGTCCATATCTAAATTTTCCTGATTATCTAAAGAATGTCTTCTTACAATTGGTTTGTTTGAATCAAGACTTAATTAAGGTCTACATATTACATTTGGAAATACTTTCTTTCAACGAAATACGTGTATACAACCTTCAGCCTACCACAATTATCGTATGGGATGTGAGATAGGTCACAACCTATGTGCATATATTTTTCTTTTTAAACTTTTGTTGTTGTTGAGTTGAAAGAATGTGTTTTATATTCTAGATATTGGACTCTTATCACGTAAAATTTGTATTTGCCAATATTTTCTCCCATTGTGTATGTTGTCTTTTCGTTTCTTCATAGTATCCTTTGATGCACACAAGCTTTAAATCTTGCTGAAGTTCAGTTTATTTGGTTTTGCTGTTGTGTTGCTTATGCTTTTGGTGTCATTCTTAAGAATCCAAGCCAAATGTAATCTTTTAAAGATTTACCCCATATTTATTTTTAAGATTTTATAGTCTTAGTTCTTATTCTTAGTCTTAGTTCTTGGATCCATTTTGAGGTAATTTTTGTATAGAATGTGCAGTAGGGATCCAACTTCATTCTTTTTTTTTTTTTAAAGATTTATTTTTTTTTATTTATACGTACAAGCTGGGGTACAGGCCAGAGGCGTGGGGCGGCGAGAGGGTTCACCAGAGACAGAGCGGGGAGCAGAACAGGCAGATCGGAAATACACTGCTGAGGGGAGCAGCGGGCGAGGCAGGAGAGGTCTGCCGTGCCATGTGGGATTCTCCCTGGCCGGGCGTCGAACACGTGTTGCCGCTGCCCACAGCTCCACAGCGCAGCGCTTAACCGCTGCGCCACCAGGGAGGCCCCCCAACTTCATTCTTTTGCATGTGAGTATCCAACTTTCCCAGCACCATCTATTGAAGACACTACCATTTCCCCATTGAATGGTTTTGCACATGTTTTACCACAGCTCACTGAAAACATGTTTTTTTTTTTTTTTTTTTGATAAGGCCTATAGGACTTTGTCTTAGACTTGGGACTGACTTCAAAGATTACTGCTCCCTCTCTGAGCATGATCCCTTCTAGCTCCTTCCATGTTGCTGCTAATTGCATGTGTTTATCTTTTTTGATTGCTGAATAGTATTCCATTGTATATATGTACCACATCTTCTTGATCCAGTCATCTATTTTTGGGCATCTGGGTTGTTTCTATATCTTAGCTGTTGTAAACAGTGCTGCAATAAACATAGGGGTGCATGTATCATGCTCAGTGAAATAAGCCAGAAAGAAAGAGAAAAATATCAAATGGTTTCACTTATAGCAAAAAATATAGGGGAACCAAATAAGAGAGAGACATTCAGTGAGGGGGGGGGCGGATAAGGGCTCAAAACAGGGGAGAAAAGAGCACAAGGGACTATGGTGACAGTTCACAGGTGAATCGGTGGTGGGTAACCTATGGGGAATACACAATAATGTAAAGGATATAAATAAGAAAAGATTAAAAAAAAGATTACTCTCCCTCATTGCCCAGATTCCTGCCTTAAATTCCTACTGCCCTTGATTGGTACCTTTATGCCTCCCCTGGCAATGTGATGATTCCACCACCTTTATTTTCTCCTTTCTTCCTTCAGGCTTAGTTTTTAGTAACAAGATGAAAATCTTGGACTTCTTAGTCCTACTTCATTCAGATACAGGTGTGCAGGACCTAGCTGGGACATGCTGAGAGGGTGGAGAAGTTTCTTAAGAGAGTGAAGGGCAGATATAAGAGGAGAAACAGTGATGTAAGCTACGAGGGTGGGGAAGGGACCCTGGAACTGTTGAAAGGTTGTTAAGGGGACTGCTCCCCACTTCAGCTTGTGAGGTGGCACCCAGCCTAATGAGCACGTAGAGGACGACATCAGGATTTCCCTTCTCAGAAGCAAGCCTTTTCAAAGTCCATAGTTCAGGTGGGTGAAAGTCTGTTGACTGCAGTTGCCATGGGAAGGACACTCTTTGCCCTCCAAGCTGGCGTAGGAATAAGTCATAAATAAGTGCCCGACTTCTATCCCTGCCTTCCCAATCACAGCAGCTATTGTTCAAGTTACTGATTAAACCTCCTTAGACTTGGAGTACCAGGTAACTGAGGGGACGACTCCTTCAGCTCAGATCCTGCAATCAGCTATTTCTGAATTTTGCTTCCAAATACTGGGTGTGGGCTTCTGCCTCTCTGTGTGACTTCTGAGACTACTTCCTGGAAGCCTTGGCCAATGTCCTACTTGCTCCACCTGCTGCCCAGAGCCAGTGATCCCTTGATTAATGCATAAGAAGGAAGATAACTGCTTTTCACTCAGTGCCAGCCTCTTTGTTTACTCTCTAGTAGGGCCTTTACTTACACCATCTCTGTTTCTCATAAGAGTACTCCAGGGTCAGGGGTTTTTATTGTATTTTAAACCCCTTGGAAGAGAAAACCGAGTCTTTGAATTTAGGTAATTTGCCACAAGTCTCATGGTTCTATATGACAAAGCCAGGGTTGGAACTCAGGTCTGTTTAGTCCCGAATTGTGTGTTCTCACAATTCTGCTTTGCATTTTGAGGGGATAAAGGCATAAGATGACAGGATGGGAAGATCACCTAGTCCTATGTTCTATGCTCTCATTTTACATATGGGGTCATTGAGGTATAGAGGAGAAAGAACTAGGTTGAGAAGCAGCATCCCTGATATTGAATCCAAACTTTTTTACATTATGTCCCCCTTGCCTTCTAAGTCTTTCATTCTTCCCTTAAAGTGTAGAACAAAATTCAAGACCTTGGGAAAAATTAAGATAAGCTGTTAAATGCTCTTACAAGGTAAAGGAGTGGGATTTGAGGAGACTGAGAACAGCAGCTGCATCCTGGGATGAAGGGCTGGAAGGAGGGACATCAAGGCAGAGGGGAAGGCGAGGAAGGGGTCAGTCAGTGCTTTCCCTTTACAAATGTGTCTGACTTCAGCTTTTACCATGGGTCATAGACCATGAAGTCTTTAAAAACAATTGCTCTGATGTCAAAAGTACTTTCTAGAAACTCACATTAAAGTACATGTGAGTTTGGGGTTCATGCAAAAAAGAAAAGAATTATTGGCTAGCAGAGTAAGGGATTCAGGTATTTATCTTGTACTCAAAGAGTTAATGTTAATTGTGTTTGAGTATTTAGGCATGGACAGTTTTTTTAAATTTAATTTTAATTTATTTTTTAAAGATTAAAAAATTATTTATGCATACAAGCTGGGGTGCAGGCCACAGGTGTGGGGTGGTGAGAGGGTTCACCAGAGACAGAGTGGGGAGCAGAACAGGCAGATCGACGGAAATACACTGCTGAAGGGAGCAGCGGGGCGAGGCAGGAGAGTTTCGCCATGTGGGAATCTCCCTTGTGGGGCATCAAACCCGCACACCGCAGCTGCCCTCCACAGTGCTGCACTTAACCCATTGCGCCTCCAGGGAGGCAGGGAGGCCGGGTATGGACAGTTTTTGGTGGCTAAGTAGAGAAGTGACTTTGTAGCCTATGTTCAGACAGGGAACAACCAGGGACCTGCCAGGAAGGATGGGGAGATCCAGTAGGTATGTAATTGATGGGAGAGAAAGAAAACAAAATGCATTTCGGGTGCAGGGCCAGGATATAAGTCGGGCCACTGGCCAGCGGTGGTGTGGAGTCTTGACTTTGGTCTCCATCTTGTGGTCATTCTGGGCTCTGGGACCCAGACTTGATTATTTCTCTGCATTCCTCTGGATTTCATTGGCTTCCCACCCCCCACTCCAGCACCCTGCCTTGTCAAATTCTGAGAAGCACTCTGTTCTGTAAAATATCCTGGTCTAGCTTATTCAAATGTGCCAATTGCTTGAGATAAAGCCTCCGACTCTGTGAATTACACGCAGTGATCTAATGACCCTGTTCATGTTTCCTGGAGGTGATGGCAGATTATGACCGCAATAAACTTTTATTACTCCATTATCTACTTTGAATCTTGAATGGGAATAAGAGCTTTGATTTTCTTTTTTTTTTTTACTAAAGGTTTAAACGCTCATCACTTGGTCCATTCGCTTTCATGAATAGAAGGAGAAATTTGAGTAATGGGGCTCTCCATCTCACGTGGCATTGCCAGGCATGATTTACTGGGTATTCGAATAGGACCAGAATGGGCAGCGAACACACACAGGATCTGGAACTATTAGAGCTGAGATAAAACAGTCTGCCCAAGATTCACAATCAGAGTCAGTCACCCTTAGATGTTTTCTGGGCGGCCCTATTTTGTTGTCTTTCTTCCTCATTAGTCCCATGGACATTGTTTAACCAAACTTTCCCAATGAAAGGAACACATTTCTTGGACTGAATCCAACTTCCAGTCTGGTTTTGTAAAATAAAGTTTTATCAGAACACAGTGATGCCCATCTCTATTGTATTGTCCTTGGCTGCTTCAACAGCAGAGATTGAGTAGGTTGAACAGAAGCTTTGTGTCCTGTTATTACCTTATTTCTGTTTTGTTTTTTTTTTAACAGAAAGCTTGCAGATTCCTGGTCTAGAAGGTCATTCATTTTCCGTTTCATTTTAAGATTTTTTTGCTCAATGTCCTTGGAGAAATTTGCTTCCTTTTAAACTTCTTTCTTTTTTAAAAAAAGATTTATTTATTTATGCATACAAGAACTGGGGTGTAGGCCAGAGGTGTGGAGTGGTAAGGGAATTCACCAGAGATAGAGTTGGGAGCAGAACAGGCGGATCTATTGAAGTACACTGCTGAGGGGAGCAGTGGGCGAGGTGGGAGAGGTCTGCGGCGCATGAGGGAAGATCCCTCGCCGGGGCTGGAACTCGTGCTGCAGTGGCTGTGAATAGCTCCATAGTGCTGAGACTTAACCCATTGGGCCACCAGGGAGGTCTTTTATTTTCTTTTTTAAATTAAGAACTAAGAATAGTTTAGAGAAGCAGCAATTTGGGATGAGCTGTAAAACTAATGATCTCATTGGATTACAGAACAATTCTTTTATATCAAGGCTGTGATATATCCCTATCTAGTCCCTGGTATATAGTAAATACATCTATAAAATAAAAAGTAATGAAATGCTGCAAGCATACAGAAAAGCACAAAGAATAATATAGCAAATACCACCAACTAGATTCTAAAGATTTCAATAGTTTTATCATTTTTTTAAAAAGAAATAAAACATTACTGCTATCACTGAAGGCTTAGCAGCATCTTCTTGACCTCATGTCCTTTCTTCTTAAAAGGTCAATACAGTCTTGAACTTGGAATATATTTTTCTGGTCTATGTTTTTATATTTTCACTACACATATTTACATATCCATAAAGAATATATTGTGTTGTAAAGTTTCTGCTCCCTGCCTCCACCTTTGAAACTGTCAGAAAAATTTAACAATGGTATTTAAGACAATCTGGAGAAGAAAGACACCCATAATCCTACATTCTAGTGCAGAAGTTTTTGTATTTTGATCTTGACTGTATTACGTGCATTCATTTACCAAATTGCAATCAGAATATACATATAATTTTGTTGTATTTCCCCCCCCCACTGAGTATCCATACTGTACATGTTCCCCCATGTTTCTGTCCTCAGAAGTGTTATTTTTAGGGTCTGTGGATCATAATTGTTGATACAATATTTGACAAACCATTTAAAAATCCTCAGTGGATAAAAATCTCTCAATAGTGATGACCGTTGGGCCAAGTGATGCAAGTGGGAACACTTACTTTTCAATGTATAACTTTCTGTGATTTTGATCCTACACCACACACAAACTCTAATTTTAAAAGTGAAAAAATTTTTTTTTGATTGAAAAACACCTTGCTTTCTGTGGAAAATATTCCAGAAAGGAGAACCCTTATCTTTCAGTGTTGTGAGAAGGTCAGTGGACTTGCGTCAGGAACGCTGAATTTTAGCTCTCTAGCAAGTCATTGACTTTGTTTCTATGTTAAGTCAATTTACCAGTTTTGAGAATCAAAAAATGAATGTAATCTGAGAGCCCTTGGCACGCTGTAAAATCTCTGAGTATGGAGAAAAAAATACTCTAGTGAAGCAGGAGGAAGTTGGGGTACCTACGAGATCCAAAGACTTGGGCTGACATGCGCTTAGCTACAATTTCCCAGGCACTCCTTTTAGGGTTCCAAATGCAGAGAAAGAATCTATCCTTGAATTTAGGAGTGACTCATGGGGAGAAGAATTTCTCCTAGGTTTCTTTGATTAATGAGGAGAGTTTTCTTAGAATTTTTCATTGCCCTAATAGCTGGAAGTAGAGTATTATAAAAATAAGATTTTTATTAGCCCAACCCATCTTGTGAATCTTTATAGACTTTGCACATAGCACTATATAAAGAGTTATGCCTTATTTGTGATTAAAGATAGCCAGGCAGATATTACTAAGGATATTACATGTGATGTGTTGTCATAAAACATTTAAATGAGCTACTCTGGAAAATAAGCCAACTAAGGGCATTTTTAAGGAGGGTGCAGCCTTGGAATCTTTTTATAGCTCACACATTTATTAGCTAATCCACCAAATCAAATATGCATGCTTAATCATGTTCCATTGTTATCAGGGAATGGTCCCTTTTAATTGTAATAACTTTATGTGACAAAGTTGAAGTGGGGTGGGGGAGCAGCAATTGTGAAAAATCATCAAGTGACCATTGTGCAGTATCAGGAAAGAATAACCCTTTTTGGAGGGAGGGGGTTTCAATAGCTTTTAAATAGCTTTATTGAAGACATTGCACTTTCCACTTACAATACTGTGCTTATAAAAGGCAACATTGCTTCCTTTCCCCATACACATGTTCCATAGTCAAGTATCAAGAATGCCCACTTATTACTATAGCAACTCAACTTTCACTGCCATGGAATTTGCTGCAAATTTGCATCCGTTAATGTTTTGTGTGGGACAGTGCTAAATTCTGTGTCCACATCGGTTTAATTAACATCCTGAGTTGCGGGCCCAGAGGAGGTCTCAGCAACTGATGGAGCTCCATCACCCGGGAAACCCCCAGGTATTCCTCTTCCCATGAAACCTGCATTCTGGCACAGCTTGGTAATGATAGGGTGGTAGACCTTATCCAGGTCTTTCTGTTGATGTTCAAATTTTCTTCTCTGCTGTCTGGTTCTTATCAAGCCAGATTTCATTACACTTGTCAAGAATCTTCTGTTCGTCCTCATATTGATCTTGCCTTGAAGTTTCTTGGAACTTGGGCCCCCATGAAAAGCCAATGCTTTGTTTCAGGGGCCTCTCTGGTGGCACAGGGGTTAAGTCTCAGTGCTATCAAGCTATCGCCAGCCACTGCAGAATGATCCCTGGCCAGGGAGCTGACCCACATGGTGCAGCAGACCTCTCTTGTCTCACCTGCTGCTCCCCTCCGTAGTATATTTCAGTCAGTCTGCCTGTTCTGCTCCCCACTGTCTCTGGTGAATCCTTTCACCCACCCATACCTCTGGCCTATACCCCTCTGGCATAAATAAAAAAAAAAAGCCAACATTTCATTTCAGATTGGAGAACAACACCATCAAATATACACCAATAAGGCATTTGACATCAAAACTGGCTTGGTGCACTTCATGGCAACTTGATTATTTTCAGCATCACCAATCTTTCACTCAGTCGTAGTAAAGGCGACATAGATTGGGGTGGTTTGGTTTCCCTAATCCCTGGGAATTATTTTCAGTTTTACCTGCTGGAAGACACCTACACCAGAGTGGGTGGTGCCAAGATCAATGCCACCTCCAGTTCTCTTCGACAGGGTTGCTGTGTATAGGCCTGGCTCGGCTTACACAGGAAACAGCCGTCTGCAGAGCTGCGGGCCTGCTCAGTGAGACCCAATCATGGCCATTTCACCCTTAGCAAGGGTAATATGCTGCAGAGGGTGGGGGGAGGGCTCTTTTTTCCTGTCCCTGCAGAAGGACCAGGACCTGGGAGGATGATTTTCTTGGCTGCAAAGCTTTTCCATCCTAGTCACTGAGAATCACAAGCCTCAAGAATCAGAGCTTCTCACTTTAAAGATGATGAGAACACTGAGATGTAGAGAGGCAGAGGTTTTATCATTGGTCACTCAGTCCTACCGTGACTGTGCTGGGATTCCAACCTAGGGCCTCTGACCACCAGTCCTGGGGAGTGGGGGTCTAAGTCTCTGTCTCTGTCCCACCCTTGGCTCTCCCTCTTCTCCACCAGAGAGGCAATGCGATAGGTCCCCTGGGGATAGAGAACCTGCAGGAGAGCTAAGGCACAGATATTCAGGGGGCCCATCTTGGGAAAGAGGGCGTCATGCCTTTGTCCATAGACTCAGAGTTGGTGTAGAACAAGCTGACTGCCAACCAACAGAGTCAGGGAACAGAGATTTAATTGGCAGGAACCAGAGCCACTGGAGGGTCTTGAGGAGATCCAGGGACACCATTCCCTAAGGCCCTTTACATGAACTGAGATGTTTCAGGTTTATACAGAAAAACAGTCCATGCCCTCCATCTAGGGGACATCTACTTCCCTTTACAACTAGAGATTTGAAAACAAAAGATTCTCCACCATCGTCCCTTAACATCATACTTCCAGGCAGTATTTTGGAGATCACCAAATCCATTTCGGGTGGCTCCAGCGCTCTCTGTTGGTTTAAATTAACAACTGTGTTTTCCAGCCAGGTAAAAGTTTCCCTATGGAGCTAAATGAGGCAGGGAGGAGAAAAAGAACTGCATCAGAAGCATAGTTGGTGAATTTAGGGGGAAAGATTATAAAAAAACACCTATTTCCAAGCCTGCCATGTAAGAGTATAGAATTCGGACAACCAGGAGCTCTACTAGGTGATGATAAGATCTTTCAGTGTTGTGGGAAAGCCACTGCGAGAGAAGATGTGTGAAGTTGTGTGCAAGAGAAACTGCTTCAACTTAAAAAAAAAATCAGTTGACTTTTTAGAAAAGAATTATTACATTATTGCAATTAATTTTTCCTTTTGTAAACACAATACTACCTTTTCCTAGTTTTCCTTTAGAAAATCAGGTCACTTGGGCCTCCCTGGTGACGCAAGGGGTTAAGTCTCAGCATTATGAAGCTATCACAGCCACTGCAGCACGAGTTCGATACCTGGTCTGGGAGATTCCCACATGGTGAGGCAGACCTGTCTAGCCTCGCCCGCTGCTCCCCTCAGCAGTGCGTTTCCGTCGATCTGCCTGTTCTGCTCCCCACTCTGTCTCTGGTGAATCCTCTCACTGCCCCCACCACCTCTGGCCTACACCCTAGTTCTTGTATGCATAAATAAGTAAATCTTAAAATAAAAAAAAAAATAAAACCAGGTCACTCACTGCTTTCTTTCTTTACTTTCAGCTTTATTGAGGTATAATTGGCACTAAGCATTGTAGGTTATTTCAAGTATACATCATGGTGATTTGATATATGTGTATACAGTGAAAGGATCCCACTCAACCTCATTGAGCTAATGAACTCATCCATTATATTATCTTTTTTTGGTGTTTGAAACTACTGAAGTTCTACTTCCTTCGCACATTTCAGTAATACAATATAGTCACCATGTTTTACATTAGATCCTCAGACCTTTCTTTTTTTTAAAAAAAGGATTTATTTATTTATGCATACAAGCTGGGGTGCAGGCCAGAGGTGTGGGGCGGTGAGAGGATTCACCAGAGAAGAGTGGGGAGCAGAACAGGCAGATTGACAGAAACACTGCTGAGGGGAACAGCGGGGCAAATCAGGAGAGGTCTGCTGCACCATGTGGCAATCTCCCTGGCTGGGCATCGAACTCATATGGCTGCTGACAGCTGCTGACAGCCCCACAGCATGGCTCTTAACCCATTGCACCACCAGGGAGGCCCTTCTCAGACCTCTTTCATCATACAATTAAAAGTTTATATCCTTTTACCAACCTCTCCCTGTTTCCTCCACCCTGCCCCCCGCAACCTCTGACAATCACTTTTCTACTCCTTGTTTCTGTTTGACTCTTTTTTTTAGAAAAAAAGACTCCACATGTAAGTGATACCTTACCATATTTGTCTTTCCCTGTCTAAGTTATTTCACTTAGCATAATGCCTTCCAGTTTTATCCATGTTGTCACGAGTGGCAGGAATTCCTTCTTTCTCATGACTGAGTAATATTCCATTGTATATATACACCACATCTTCTTTATCCATTTATCTGCTGATGATCACTAGATTGTTTCCATGCCTTGGTTATAGTGAACAACTCTGCAATACACGTGGAAGTGCAGATATCTCTTCCATATTTCATTTTCATTTCTTTGGATACTCAGAAGTGCGATTTCTGGATCATGTGGTAGTTCTACCTTCACTCTGTGTAATCACAGACCTTTTGGATCATGGACTCCTTTTTTTCATCAAATATCTATTCTTGAAGAAAACTTGTTGAGATATTTCAGTCTAGAATGTGACTTTCTTTCAAAGGCATTTGTATACTTTTATTTTTTATTCTATTTCATTGAGGTAGGAATACTTGACATGGGATCTGTTCTCTTGACAGCTTTTAAGTGTACAATGCATTCTTGTTGACTATGGGTTCAATATTGTGTGGCAGAAGTCTAGATCTCACTCATCTTCACTGAAACTTTCTATTTCAGGATAATAACTTTCCATTTCTCCTCCCTGCCCTCCTACCCTAGCACCGGTAACCACCATTCTGGCCTTTGTGAATTTGACTATTTATTAAGCAAATTTTTATTTAAGTAACATTAGTTAGTAACATTAGATAGGTTTCAGGTGTATATCATTCCAAAGCAACATCTGTATAGCCTGCAGTGAACTAGACACTAAAAGCCTAAATCCATCCTTCACCCAACAATTGACCCCTTTTTACTCCATTACCCTCTCTCCTTCTCTTCTGGTAACTGTTAATGTGGTCTTATAGTCTAAATGTTTGTCTTTGTTTTATTTAGTACATTGATGCATTTTGTTTATGGACCACGTACGAGTGAAATCATCGTGTTTTTCTTTCTCTAGCTGACTTATTTCACCAACACAATGTCCTCAAGTTCAGCCCATGTTGTTGCAGATGGTAGAACTTCATCTTTTCATAGCTGAGTAGTAGTCAATTGTGTCCATCTACCACATCTTTTTTTATCCAGTCTTCTGTTGATAGACACAGAGTTATTTCCAACTGCTGGTTATTGTAAATAATGCTGTGGTGGACATGGCATATGTATTTTCTCTTCAAGTCAATCCTTTGGGTAAATACCCAAAAGTAGGAGGATTGAATCATATAGTTTATGGTTTTTGTTTTTTTATTTTTTATTTTTTGAGGAATCTTCATATTGTTTTTCATAATAACTGTACCATTTCACACTATCTTTATACTATGTTTACACTTACACTATCCAACATATTTTCTAACACTTATTATTTCTTGACAAAAGGTTATGGGGTAATGTTGAGTCCCAACTACTGTTCTATTAACCCCTCCACACTTGTCTCCTTGTCCCAGCAGCTGAAGTGCCTCACCCAGACCCAGTGTGTGCCCTGCAGCCAGCTGGCCTCTCTCACTCCTCACTCCACCTCTTTTCTCCTTCCAGGCGGACATCTTCTCTGGGGCCATATTCATCAACATGGCACTGGGCCTCGATCTGTACCTGGCCATCTTTCTCTTACTGGCAATCACTGGCGTTTACACAATCACTGGTGAGTTATTCAAATGATCCAGTAGCTCAAGCCCAGTTTAGGAGTAGGAACTTGTGAAAGATAAGGAAGTAAGAGACATAGCTTCTCTTCTCAAGGAAGAGAGATAAACCCAGGAAAGAGCCAGGGTGGGGGGGGGAAGGGGTGTTTGCTTGGCCCCAACTCATGCACTCCAGCAGGTTACAGAGTTGACTCCAGAAAACTCCAGTGTTGGCTGGAATATGGAAGGTGGGTTGTGGCCTTGTAAGTTGCAGAGTGGACTTGACTGAGTTGGAAGAATCAGGGAAGAACGGTCAGGTACAGGGGTAGGTGAGAGCAAGGGGATGGAGGCAAGAATATATGGTGGCAGGGTGAACGAGCAAATGTGCTTGACTGAAGGAGGGTGGTCCATGGGAGGTAGCTGGGGCGTGTGTGGCCTGATAGTCCTGAGGTCATGGTGCAGGGACCAGAGGGAGAGGTCTTGAGTTTGCCATGACAGGGGCTGGGAGGCATTCTGGGAGGAAGGAAGAGAATGACACAAATAGATTTTATTTTTATTATTTATTTTTTATGTGACTATGAAAACAAGGTCTCTGACTTTGTTTTTTAAATTTATTTATTTATATGTATTTTACATCATTGCTCATTTTTGTGCAATGTTTGCTTTCTCCCCTCAGGTGTAGTCCCCATAAAATTCCCATCACCAATTCACCCATGCACCATCACCATAGTCCCTTGTGCTGTTCCCTCCTCTGTTTTGCTCCCTCTCCCTCCTCCTCCCCTGCAGAATGTCTCTGATTTATAGTTGCTTGTTAATTTTGTTTTTATTTATTATTATTTTTTCCCCTGATGCCTTACTTGGTTCCCCTACATTCCTACTGTAAGTGAAACCATCTGATAGTTTCCTTCTGGCTAAATTCACTGAGCATAATCCCTTCCAGCTCTATCCATGTTGCTGTGAATGACATGAGTTTATCTTTTTTGATTGCTGAATAGTATTCCATTGTGTATATATACCACATCTTCTTGATCCAGTCATCTATTTTGGCATTTGAGTTGTTTCCATATGTTACCCATTGTAAATAGTCTGCAATAAACATAAGGGTGCAGATATCCTTTTGAATTAATATTTTTGTGTCCTTAGGGGAGATTCCTAGGAGTAGAATTGCTAGGTCATATGATAGCTCCATTTTTAGTAGTTTGAGGAACCTCCACACAGCTTTCCATACTGGTTGGACCAGTTTGCATTCCCAGCAGCAGTGAGGAGAGTTCCTTTTTCTCCATAGCCTTGCCAACATTTGTTGTTGCTAGTTTTTTAATATGTGCCATTCTCACTGATGTGAGGTGGTATCTCATTGTGGTTTTAATTTGCATTTCCCTGGCTATAAGTGATATTGAACATTTTTTCATATGCCTATTGGTCATTTGCATTTCTTCTTTGGAGAAGTGTCTTTTTAGCTCTTCTGCCCATTTTTTGACTGGATTGTTTACTTTGTTTTTGTTGAGTCATGCAAGCTCTTTGTAGATCTTGACACAAAAAAATTTTAGGAGGAATACTCAAGAGCTGACTAGAGAGGTTGCTGACACAACAGTTGAGGGCACCTTTGCAGAGGTCTTATTCTGTGGTGATTACACAGGGCCAGGGTCAATGATGCAATTTGTTGTTTAGCTGGAGCCCCATAGCTTTAGGGTAAGGTGTTACTTAGATGGTCTGAGAAAAGAGAAAGTGGACATACAAGTAGCTCTGTAAAATGTGCCAGCTTAGCAGTGTCCCCAGACACTTTGTAGCGATACCAGCTCTCTGGTCTTCCCTGCCTTCATTTGTGAAAGATGTTCCTTCTTACCATAGAGAAGCCATCTTTGTACTTAAAAGGTTCCATCAAGTTTCTCCTCAAATAGGGAAAAACATTTCCCTTTCCCCAAGGCCTTCCTAGCATTTCTGTGGGAAGTGGCACTGTCAGAACATGCCATGTTCAGACTACTGAACAGGGGGACAGGTCAGGGGAGGGAAGGAAGGAAAGGCAGCTGGGTGACTGAGCCGGGTACTCAGAAGGTGTGCAGGGGCTGGGGTGGGGGGTGGGAAAGGGGACAGGCTACTTGTTGCCATCATACCTGACATAGGGTGTTTTGTCTCCTGCCTGTGTAGGGGGCTTGGCAGCTGTGATTTACACGGACACCTTGCAGACAGTGATCATGCTGGTGGGGTCTTTTATCCTGACCGGGTTTGGTAAGTGGTGCTAGGGTAAGCTGAGGAGGTGAGGAGGCAGAGCTAGAGGCCTGTGTCCCAGGGAGAGAAAGTCTAGTCCAACCTCCCTGCCTGCCACTGGCACAGGCAGGAAGCAGGGCTAACTCTGCCCTCCCCTGAGATGGTCTGGGGCTGACTGACCATCACTGTGGGTGTGCAGGGGGCACCTCCCTCAGCCTTGGAGGTCTCAGGGTGGCCTGGACCAGTAACACTTGGAGTACCTGCTGCTCTCTAGACACCCCAATATCAGCCTGTGACCATATAGTCTTTTAGCTACAGAGAAACTGGACAAAAAAAGGCTACAGCTAGATACCCCTCAGGCTAAACACATTCAAATGTTGCATCTTAAATCTCAGATTATATCTTGTCTTCATTTTGATGTTAAATGTTCTTTCTTGGATGGATTAATGAAAAGTGACTATTTTCTTGTTTTCATCCTTGTTTGATGAAATTAAAAAAAAAAAAACAACAACCACTCTGTGGTGCTCTCCCCTCCAATGCCCTGATTTTTAAAAAAACATTTTGTCTGTGAAATTCTAAAGACAAGTACCTAGATCTCTAGGTACTTAAGATGGAGGGATATAAAATGTATTTTATTTTTATGGGGCTCAAGCCCTCTGTGTGTCCTGCAAAACCTCATCCATTCCCTGTGCTGTTTTCTAAGAGCTTCCATTTAGGTTTTCCCCACCAACCTCCAGGACTTTGTAGGGGCTGGAATGCCTTTTTCACGGGCACACAACCAAGTAGGGTTCCAGACTCCTCACCCATTCTCTGTCCTTGCCACCAGGTTGCCGGAAACAGGGGTTACCGGTATGACCTAGCCTAGGTCTCTAGCTCTGTGTCTGGCATCCCTGCAAGCCACTATAGGAGGTGAGGGGAAAAACAGTCTTTGGATCTGGTTCAAAACCAGTCCCGGGCCTCCCTGGTGGTGTAGGGGTTAAGTCTCAGTGCTATCACAGCTGTGGCCAGTGTTCATTCCCGGGCAGGGAGCCAACTCACACATGGGGCAGCAGACCTCTCCTGCCTCGCCCACTGCTCCCCTCAGTGTGTTTCAGTAGATCTGCCTGTTCTGCTCCCCACTCTCTCTCTCTGGGGAATCCGCTTATCCTCCTGTGCCTCTGGCATGCACCCCATTTCTTTGACACAATAATAAATAAATCTTAAAAAAAAAAAACGAAAAACTGAAGTCTGTCTTTTAGTAATTCAAATTTCTTCCCTTTGTGAAAGGGTTTACGCTTGGAGTTTTTTCACAGGCTATTGCTTTGGCCCGTCACAGTAGCTCCCTCGGAGGAAACAGACAGGGTTAAAATGGATGAAGAAGCCGAGGTCCAGAATGGGAAAGTGACCACACAGTGAGGGCTGGGTTGAGGTCCTCTCAGCCTCTCAGGCATCCCCAGGAGGAGACTGCTATGAAGAGTTGAGAGTTTCAGGATGCTAATTTTTATAACCAATGTTTTCCAGCTTTCCATGAAGTGGGAGGGTATGAGGCCTTCATGACAAAGTACATGCAAGCCATTCCATCGGTGGTTTCGGATGGGAACATCACCATCAAGGAAGAATGCTACACCCCGAGGCCCGACTCATTCCACATCTTCCGAGACCCACTCAAGGGAGATCTGCCGTGGCCTGGGCTCATCTTTGGCATGTCCATCCTTGCTCTGTGGTACTGGTGCACAGACCAGGTACCATGCTGGACATGCAGGGTGGACGGGAGACCCAGGGCACCCCAGGGGCTCCTGTCTGTGTGGGGCTTGGGGCTTGGGGAAGGCGGGGTAGGGGTCATGTGGTCTGAGGGTCGCTGCGCCTTGGGACTACCCGGTCAAGGACCCAGGACAGGCTGGGTTGCGGGGAGCCACAGTAACCAGAGGTGTCGGGGCCTCTGGGTTGTATCCATCTCTCACTGCACTTCCCCCGGCAGGTCATTGTGCAGCGCTGCCTCTCAGCCAAGAACATGTCTCACGTGAAGGCCGGCTGCATCATGTGCGGGTACCTGAAGCTGCTGCCCATGTTCCTCATGGTGATGCCCGGCATGATCAGCCGCATCCTGTACACAGGTGATGGTGTCTGCTGAACTCAGTGGGCACTTTCTCCCATTTCCTGCCTCTGAGTCTCTTCTAAAATCCCTTCACTCCCAGGTCCTCCTGTTCTGTCCTTTTTTTCCTTGCCATAATTCTCAAGCATTATGTTCCCCTTCTAGAGAGTGAATAACTTAAGGTCACAGAACCTGTGACACTGTGTCTTCCCTGGTTTCTTCCACTGGAAATTGCTTCTCTCTCTCTCTCTCTTTTTAAGATTTATTTATTATACATACAAGCTGGGGTACAGGCCAGAGGCGTGGGGCGGCGAGAGGGAGCAGAACAGGCAGATCGAAGGAAATACACTGCTGAGGGGAGCAGCGGGCGAGGCAGGAGAGGTCTGCTGAGCCAATGGGAATCTCCCCTGCCAGGCGTCAAACTCGGTGGTAGCAGCTGCCCTTGCTTCTCTCTTTTTCCCATTCTCTGAAGCTGAGTCTTTTTCCAGCTGAATTTTCGCACTTCTTGCTCAGTGTCCCCAGGCTGTTTTTAATGACAAAGAGCCTTAATGTCCTTAATTCCTTAATTCCAAAGGACCCCAGCTTGCCCCTGAGTCCTGTTTCCTGTTCCATTTCCTTGAAGAAACCCCTTGCACTTGACTCTTCAGGGTGAAAGATTTTTCCTTGGCCCTTCTGTGTCCTCTCCAGCATTGCCATTTGCATTTATTTATTTATTTATTTACTTGCTTGCTTATTTATTTGGTCAATCATCATAGATCAAAACTGTTTCCTGGAATATGAGATAATACAAAAAAAGAGAGCACCGTGGAGTGAAATTATTGTGAGCACTTTCCAAAATGAAGACAGAACGGTCAACATGCACATTTGCTGCCACTGGCTGTTAAAAGTGCTCCTAGTGGTGCTCTCACATTCTTGTAGTAGTTTGCCTGTTAGGAGAAAAATATTCCTAATTGAATAGTTTATATTATAATGGATATAACGCACATAGAAATATTCCAACCAGTGCTATAATGAAGCAGCACTAGATGATAGACCTGTAACAGCTACCTCATAAATGTTTGTTGATTTAAATTCTATAGAAGTTTCTAGAATTTTCCTCAGGGTCTAGATTATGTTCCTCTTCTCTCTTCTTCCTCCCCACCCCCTGCTACTTCTTTTCTATCTTACCCCAGATATTCCACATCTTGGAAGTACTACCCAGTACACCTGCCCCTGGGAGAATTTCCTCCGTTGTCTGAGTGTTTAACCTTACTTGCTAGACTAGCTTAAAAGATCCTCAAAACCAGGAGCGGCAAGTCCCTGTAGTCTTCAGTAGAAATAAGACGGTACTGCTGAGCTGCCACGTAGCTGGCCAGAGTCTGCAGACCACACCCTCTTGCTTCCCACCTTGATCATTTCTTTACCCGTCCCCTCCTCTGCCTAGGAGCTGCCCTTTCTTCCCAGCAGAGCTTGGGTTGGTCAGGACCAGAAGGACAGGGCATGGTATGGAAGGGCTCTGCCAGGAGCTGTACTCTGTGGAGCCACTTCAAGGCCTTGGGCAGGATTATCCTGTTCAAAAGCTTGTTTTAAGAAAGTGAGTCTTGGAGTTTTTCCCCAGTGTCTGCTTGCTGACATGGTTCTTCATCTCTCTCCAGATAAAGTTGCCTGTGTCGTCCCCTCGGAATGTGAGAAGCACTGCAACACCAAAGTCGGCTGTACCAACGTTGCCTACCCCACCTTGGTGATGGAGCTCATGCCTAATGGTGAGAGTCATCCCCGCTGGCAGGGACTTGCTTAGGAGGTTGGTTGGGCTTATTGTTTAAAGAGATTTCTGTGGACCTCTGGGGGAAGCCATATCTATGCTGAGGGGTCAGTAGGGAAAGACTTATTGTTGGTGTCTTCAGTTTTGAACATGTCTTCTCTCAGCGGGAAGGAGATATATGACTTGGTTGGGCTTTCCCATCAGTCAGATTTGGAAAAGAGATGATCTGAAAATGTGTGAGGGAAAAACATGACTTTTCCAAGCTCATCTCAAAGGTCTTTTGAAGCCCTCCAACAGATATTAACATGAAAGCTTGAACTAAGTGGAGTTTTACCTAGAGAATGAATTGACTTCTGGGCTGTTTCAAGTTGTTTTAACTTTATTTTTTGGTTTGTTTGTTTTTAATTTTTTTTATGCTCAGGTTGACTGTCTTTTATTTTTACTTTATATTTATTTTTTTCATCATTTGATTTTTTTGTGTGTAATGTTTTGTATATTGTTTGATTTCTCTCCTCAGGTATAATCCCCATAAAATTCCCACCACCACATCACCTGGGAACTGTCACCATAGTCTCTTGTGCTCTTCCCTTCCCTTTTTGACCCTTCCCCCTGCCTTACCCCTGTGATAAGTCTCAGAGCTATGGTTTGCTTGTCAGTTTTGTCTTTTTTTTTTTTCTGACTCCTTGCTTGGTTTCCCTATGTTCCTCCTATAAATGAGACAATCCAGTGTATTTTTTTCCTACTGGCTTATTTCACTGAACATAATCCCTTCCAGCTCCATCTTTGTTGCATGGATTGCATGAGTTTATCTTTTTTGATCGCTGAGTAGTATTCCATTGTGTATATATACCACATCTTCTCAGACACTCATCTGTTTTGGGGCATTTGGGGTATTTAGCTTTAGAATGAGCAAGTATAAGGAAGTATATGGATAGTTAGCAGTGGGTCTTCTCACTATAAAGAACTTGTTATCTTTGGTGAATAAGTACTTAGAATCCAGAACACTTTTGGGGTAGACATGCAAGGCTATTAATAGTTCATATTTTATAGAAAAGAAAAATCTATTTCTGGATCAGGAGATGCAATTTTTGTTGGATAAGGGAGTCTCAAGAGATCATGAATTCAAAGCTTAGAATTCAATTCAAAATTCTAAATTCAAAAGTTAGAATTTTCCTGATTTTTATTTCTTTTATTGCTGAAAGGAATCATAGAGACCACCTAAACAAACCTCTTAATTTTACAGTTGGGGAAACTGAGGGAAGCAGGAGTAAAGGGCATGCAACAACTGAGTATCTGGCTCACTTAACTTTGCTCATGAAAGGGGATGAGGAATTTGGGATTTTTTTTTAACCACAGACTGGATGTCTGACCTTGGGCAAACCATTTGAATTCAAATTCTATAAAAATGGGAGTAATAGTTAACTTTTCCTCTGAGCTAGACTGCTTGTTAATTAAGTTTGCAATTAGGAAGAGTCACATGGCTCATTTAAAATTCTAGCTGGGATTACACTGGGCTCTACGGGTGTTTATATACATATTTTTTAGATCGGCAGATCCTGGGTAAGAACTGTAGCTCTTAACACTGTGCTAGAATGGACTATGCATTACAGAAAGATCAAGGACAAAGTAATGCTGCCCTTATGTATCCCACTGTCATTCCCTCACTTTCAGCTGAAATCTGGTTTCTGACCTTCCTGTGCTAGATCAAAAAGATATTTTCCATTCCTCATCTTACTTGACCCCTCAGTAGTAGTCAGCATTACTGATCACTCGTCTTTCTTGAATTACTCTCTTTTCTTGGCTTCTATAGCACTATTCTCTTCTATTTACTTTGACCAACACCCCTCCTTTTTTGGCAGCTCCTTGTTATCTCATATGCAGATTCAACCTCCTCCAGTCAGCGAGTAAATGTGCCCCCACAAATCCATCACCAGATTTTGTTAATTTTGCCTCCTAACTATCTCATATACATCTACTTCTTTACACACAAACACACACACACACACACACACACACACACACACACCATCACCATCACCATCACCATCACCATCACCATCATCATCACCACCACCATCATCATTCAATAGCCAAGTACTTACCTCATATATACTTTTTGCCCTTAGCTCTTTGTTGGCTGCTATGGGTTTACAATATAATTTAAAGCTACAGTCCATTTCTTAAACCTTCTGGAAAGATGAATCAGAGAACAGTGCATGTTTTCGGCAGGCAAACCAACCTTGAGTCCTTACTTGTTGAGCATAAAAGAGCTCAGGTACTTTGTACCACTCAGAACCTTCTTTTCTTCCAGGACTGAGGGGCCTTATGTTGTCAGTCATGTTGGCCTCTCTCATGAGCTCCCTGACCTCCATCTTCAACAGTGCCAGCACCCTCTTCACCATGGACATCTACACTAAGGTCCGGAAGAGAGCTTCCGAGAAGGAGCTCATGATTGCAGGAAGGTAAGTTCTTCCCTAGAATGCACCCCTGGAATTCCCCTCAAGTTGGGAAGATTAGCAGATGCCTGGGTAGAATGGAAGTAACCTCTATGGATAGTAATATTTGCCCTTCGGTGGCACTTAACTTTAAATTGGAGATCATCAAACAATGCCCCTCTGGAGTGAAAAGTGACATCAGAGATTGTCTAATCTAAACTCCAGCCTACCACTGAGAAAAAAGAGACATGTCCTCCCTAAATCTAGACACATGAGGCAATGGCAGAACCAGGTCCGGAATCCATGGCTAACTGAGTCCTTATACAAGAATCTTTAGACCACCCACACTGTCTTCCTCAGCCCTCTGCACTGATGTTACAGCCCTTTGCTGTAACATTTTGCATGAGGACTGTGTGGGCCAAGTCGTGTTGTACTTGTGAATGTGCTCTGTAAGGTTGAAAAACCAGGCTATGGGTGCATTTGTTAATGCCAAGGGGCCTGAGGGGCACAGCGGGATATTGAAAGCAATACATGGATCAGATGTGTTTATCATCATCATTATCCATGGAGCAATTGCCCTGGATCGAGGGCTAGCAGAAGCGCCACCATGCCTCTCCATGGGGCTGAGGCTGGGCAAGCTCCTCAAGGCAGGGGAACAACTCACTCTTATAACTGAGTTATCAGTCAAGGGAGATGGTCTCCGTGAGTACAAAGGGATATGGGCTGCCACCTGGAAGTCTCATGGGCAAGCTTAGGGCAAACGAAGGTAAGGAAAATGGTAAGCCAGTCCCAGGTGTTGAAACACCAGGCACCTAGAGGTCAGACTAGAGCAGTGTCTATTACTGTGCTTCAAGGAAGCAGCACCATTACCTGGATGACTTTTCCTTAAGAAGGAGTGTTCTTACTTTCCTGTTATTTATAAAGCTCAAGATGCAACCAGGGAAGAGAAACGCTTTGTTGCTTTGCTCAGGGCAGGACCCCTTCACCCTGAGATTGTGTTGGGACTCAGATTTTTGTGCACCCAATGACTGCAGCCCTGAGGCTCATCCCTGCCCTCGATACACTTAACTCACATGGAACAATTCCAAATGCTGGGGTTGCTAGTAAGAGCAATCAGGGCTCAGAAAAGGTGAGGGAAGAAAGATGTGTAGTAGCTGTGGAAGGCTTCTGGCAGGAGGGAAACCCTAAATTAGGTCCAAAGTGGTGGGGACTGGGTCTAGGTCCATACTGAAAGTCAGGTGCATTTCACTTACTCAGAGGCACAGATGAATTCCTGAAGAGGCAAAAGAAAAATTCCTCAAGAATTAATTTGCTAATTATTTTTCCTTGCTGTGGTATTATAAACATACATTAGAGCTATAATATAAGACATACGTTTCACATATTTTGCATATGCTTATGTGTTATGTGTACATATTTGCTAGGTATAGATATCTCTGATACACAGTGGTCTATTTATTCATGTGAAGCCTTTTTTTATGTCTGTGAAGAAGAACTGGGGTGTAGGCCAGAGGTGTAGGGGGTTAAGAGGATTCACCAGAGACAAAGTGGGGAGCAAAACAGGTGGATATACTGAAATACACCACTGAGGGGAGCTGCGGGCGAAATGGGAAAGGTCTGCTGTGCCATATATGGGTCAGTGCCCTGGCTGGGGATCAAACTTGGGCCTTAGTGGAGATAGTACTGAAACTTAACCCCTAGGCCATCAGGGAGGCCCTTAATTTTTTTTTATTTGTGCATATAAAAACTGGGTTGCAGGCCAGAGGTGTGTGTGAGGGGTGTGTGTGTGAGAGGATTCACCAGAGACAGAGCGGGGAGCAGAGCAGACAGATCTACTGAAATACACTGCTGAGGGGAGCAGTGGGCGAGACAGGAGAGGTCTGCTGCGCCATATGTGGGTTTAGCCACCTGATGGGGATCGAACCCAGACAGTAGGGTGATAGCGCTGAGACAACCCCTAGCCACCAGGGAGGCCTGGAGCCGCTTATTAACACTCGGTTGTGGGGCCTTTGATTTCAGAGTGTTCATCCTGGTGCTGATTGGCATCAGCATCGCCTGGGTGCCCATTGTGCAGTCAGCACAAAGCGGGCAGCTCTTCGATTACATCCAGTCCATCACCAGTTACTTGGGACCTCCCATCGCCTCTGTCTTCCTGCTTGCTATTTTCTGTAAGAGAGTCAACGAGCAGGTGGGTATCATCCATGCATGTCCAGAAAAGCCGTTCTGACACAGAAACTCCCAAGCGGACTCATATATTCTCTGTGGGAGGGAATTCTATTTTGAGAGATCTAAAGCCAGGATGGATGTGCTGCTGAGGGTTTGTGTGGGAGAAACCTTTAGGGCCTCTCCTGGGTTCTCACTCTTTCAGACCCCCTCTCCTCCTTGCTGCAGATTTCAAACTAGTTCCCAGGAACGATGTGTTTTCCATCCAATCTTGGTGATTTTTTTTATTGTTATTTATGTCTTTTACATTTTGTATTCCCCTTGGGCAACCCACCACCAATTCACCCGTGATCTGTCTCCATGGTCCCCTGTATTCTCCTCTCTTCCATTTTGTGCCCTTATCCTTCTCCCCCTCCC